>WTSP01024485.1:0-85281 GCA_025331215.1 Actenoides lindsayi | reverse complement strand
CGCCTTTTCGTACCCCCCCTCCCGCCCGTCTTCTGCTTTTCCCCTCCCCTTTTGCCACCACCCGCACTGTGTGGCCCTTTTGTGGAGGTGCCCCAGAAGCCAGGCCCCCCCCCCCCCCCCCCCCCCATCATATTAACCTGCATCAGTTCTTACTAAGGCTGTGAAAAATCTTGTGCTGCTAGCAGAAGATACGGGCTTGGAAAAAAACCAGTCAGGGTTGCAGGACAAGAAATACTCAAATGTTTTGTAGCATTACAGAGTTATCTGCTTTAAAACAGATGTAAAATTGCAATCTGAAACCAGAAGTTTTCAATTCTTAATAGTAACAGTATGCAGAGCTGATTAGAATACATTTGGTTCAAGTTGGTGCAAGCAGTTCACAGCCCTGTGGAGCTGGCAGAGTACTGACGGAACACCAAATACTTGCCTGCATGGATGTATTAATTTGGAGTATGTCCTGGTTTCCTGAAGTAGCTACTAGATACTTCACATATGACTATAGAAAACTATAATCTCATAAATTAGTGGTTGCATCTCTTAGAAAAATATTTGATACATACAGCTTCTCATAATTTATATTTTCACTTCAAGACTTATGAGATACATTTTTTTTTCTCCACATCTGTTTGACTAAGGCTTTGGACAAATGTTTATTTAGAACATGGTCAGATGTGTTGCTTCTGATCCAGCTGCCCCCTCAGATCTACCAGCATAACTGCATGTTTAATTGCTCCCTAACCTGGTCCTGACAAAGTGATCCAGCTAAAAGCAGGAACAAAAGCCCCCCAAGAACTATAAAAGAGGTGTTTAAGCTCAGCTGCATTCATTTTGACAGAGCCAGGTCAGGGAGCAGCTACGCCTGCAATTATGCTGGCAGGTCTGAGGGCTGGTAACCCACCACACTTGGGGCAGTGATGAGCAGATGGGGCCAAGCTGGAAAGGTAATCACTTTTAACCTGGTTAAATGGCAAGGAAAGCTGCTGTGCCACGCTGCGTCCCTAAACCAACCTAACTTCTGGCTACTGCACTTCTGTCCTTCCTGTACTCGTTTACGTAGTCCTCTCTTTCACTTGTGTTGGTTCAGGTGCTCATCTGATCCCAAGTGGAGTTACTTCAGTTCATTGTGGGAGCAAAAGGGCATTTGCTTATGGCAGAGAGACAGGCAAGTGAGTGAGAATGGGGCAGCCAAGAGCTGTCAGGCACTAGGCTCAGGCTCTACTGAACCTGCAGTCACAACTATTCTGGCAGCAGCTAGCTATGGTAATTTAAGACACTACCTATCAATAGATGTTTCCAAAAAATGGGATTTTAATAGGTAACAAGCCTAAAGAGACAGAATCTACTCCCCTCCCCATTCCTCCCACATATTTCATAAGAGCACCCTCCTGGCTGCACTGTCCCATGCACACTGCTAATTGTTCCCACATTTTGTCAAAGGTCATGGTCCTCACAGCTCTGTCAGAAGAACAGGTTTTGAAGTAACTCACTAATCTTCTGTAGATAAAGCAGTCAGCGCAGAATAAACAGTTTCAATAAGGGGGTAGTGCAGCAGGAGCTGGTAGCATTTTCAGCAGGCAAACCTGTCTCTGGATGGGGATTTTCTAAATCAGCTCATGGCAGTGGCAGTGCCTGTCTACATGAACTGTCTTTGTTTGGTCTAATTAGGTTTTTGATCTGGTTTGTCATTGATGAATTGAGTACAAATAAATCAGTAAAAGTTAGGGTAATTAATCCACACAAGAATTCCTATCTTCTCACTGCTTCAGTTTAACACAGTTTTATAAATTTGGAGTAAATCATGCTGTGTTCTGACACAAGTCCAAAGCCATCTGTGCCCAGTAAAGATTCTAGTGCTTCCAGCCTGCTGCCAGGTGCTCACCACCACCTCCCCAATCCCCTGTTACTGTCTCCACTTCTGTCAGTGATGAGTCTTTCCCAGGCATATCAGCAGCATTACCTTCAGTGGTTTGAACTGTAGAATTCTGTTAACCTGAATCATTGTTTGAAGCAGGCTGGAGAGCACTCATATGGGCAGAGCTGCTGGCAGAACACAGGACTACCAACCAATGAACAGTTCTAGACAGTCTGGCATGCATGCAGTGCTACCTTTTGGTCATGACTAAGGAAAGCTCTGAGCCAGCGTTTACAACTCTGGAGTTTCAAGTGAAATGACATAAGCTACTAAACATTAAAAAGAAGGATTTGGGAAAGAGACTTGGGAAGGTCAGGATGTTCTCAAACTAATTGACTGGAACAAGGGGTAGTAGTCCCTACCATAATGTTCTAGAGATTGCTGTATTTCACACAAGCCTGTCAGGGACCCAATTACTCCTTTAGGTGGTAACCTCTTAAACAGACACAGCTGCTTACAGAATGTCTATTTGTCTATATCCTTAATATTGCATCGTTGCCTTCTCCTATACAGTGGGGCCAGTAAATGGCTTGGTGATTGCTCATTCATAAATCTCAGAGCCCAGCATTGCACCTGTCTTTAGAAACAAAGGCAAGCTGTCGGTGTTCTCAAATGTACTGGTGCTCTTCTGTGAAAGTACAGAGAACTGAGTTTAACTTTACTGAAAATATGTTATTACTTAAGTTCAGTAGCCCGTGTAGGTCACAAAATATGCCAACTTCTCAACACCATTAAATGTTGTATGGATTTTTATTCCATGTTTCTGTATTTTTCTTTAAGATAAATTGTATAAGTTTGCATGCATTTTAAAAAACCTCTAAGGAACTGCTTCTGTGTAGAGTACCCTTCTGACTGAAGCACTTCTCTGTTAAAAGTTGCATTAAGTTTAAATCAGGATTCCACTAGATGGAGCACAGGGGTAGCATTTTTAGAGCTGGCCAACCTAGTTTCCTAGGTCAACACCTAGAAGTTATAGAAATTAGGGAAAAGTGTCTCTTAATGATTCTGCAAATCAATGTTACATATCTGAAAAGAGTAGACTTTCACCACTTTGTGTATCATGGACAAAAACTATAATTTGAAAAGTTAAGTATGACTAAAGCAGTTCAATAGAAAATCTAAGTATTTTTCATCATTTCATCATTTGATGTGCTGTGATGACTCACTGAAGTTATTTCACTATATTTTTATAGACCATAGTAACAATTTTTTGTTACCAGTTCCTTTGTTACAGATAAATTTGGAAAAACTAATCTGAGTTGAACAGAATACCCTCTTCTCTTTCCTCATTACTTCTGTTTATATGTGACCTTTGAGAATATTATAGGTTTGTTCCTAATCTAACTTAAACTGTAATGCAAATTTGCTGATTTGAGTGGAACATTGTAGTAGCAGACATGAAAATCAGATTCTCTATTGGCAAAAGGTACTAAATAGGCATTTGTATTACGCTTAATGGTGATATTTATACAAATAGTGAAAAGTCAGGTCCACTGCTTCTCAGAAGACAACATTCTAGCATCTCTCAGTATTGTGTGTTCTGAATTTACTGGAATGTAATTTACTGCCCAGTATGCTGGGCAAGTATAAATAGGTCAAAAGAAATGTAACTTCCATGCTTGTAAAGGAAGAAAAGTAAGCTAAAATGCTCAGCTGTACTGAAGTTTTTAAGCTAGGACTTGTAATCTTATAAAGATCACATGTAACTAAATTTACCAGAAGACCTTGCTAAATTTAGGGCAAAATGTGGATTATATATTTTGGATTATATCATTAAAGGCAGTGGAACTTCTGAAATTATTTAAGTTGTGCTGGATTTTTAATTGGTGGATTATTTATGTATGAAAGAGCAGAGGTAAACAACAAGTGACTTGAATTACATAGACGGGACTTGGAGTTGATAATGTTAACACCGGCTTTTGTTCTTTTCCTTCCAAACCCTGTTATTGCGTGCTTTATTCTACTGTAAATTAATATCAGTGTCTTAAATTAGATGATAAAAAGAGAAGTGCCACAGGAGTAGATTTGGTGGAGAAAAGGTCAGCTCTGTGTTATGCACTACTGCTTACAATAGAGCTTGTAGGTCTACCAAACTTTGCATTTTAGTTCATTTTGCATTTGATAGGGGGTTTTTTTCTCCTTCAGAAAAAAAGAGGATTTGCATTATTTACGTTAAAATGCAAGAGAAGAAAGCTATACTGAGGAAGAGGAGAGACTTTGATTCAGCTTTTGTGTCTGGTGGGAACATTTTCTCAAAATGTAGGTGCTATTTCCTGTAATCAAGGGCTTTCCAGAGCCTGATAATCATTTCCCAGCTGTATCATTTTGGTGAATTATTTTTTAGCCTTGGGTTATTTCATGACTGGTTTTGCATATTAAGAATGGGAGAGGATCATATTCATCTTGATGATAGAAAACAGGGAATAGAACTCCCACAGCTCCCTCTCCCTTTCCCTCCACCTTGTGGAAAGTTTGGCTTTGTGCTAAAGCATGAAAAAAGCCTTGACTGCAGTATGTCAGGCATATTTCAGCTCGATTTGTGTCAACTCTAATAAGTCAGCTGACACGGTAATAAATTGGGTGTCTGTTCAAGACCTGGCACCTGTACAGGAAATAAAAGGGGATTTCAGTTGCAGGAGGTTTGCTTTATTTTGCAAATGGACCTTTTCTCAAGGCTCCTCTACCTCCTCTCTCCTCTTTACTAAAATCATGTTATCAAAATGTTTATTTCAATTGTGACTGGAGACAGTTTTTCATCTGGAAAAGAAAGCTCTCTGAGTATCCTTGGAAATGGAAATCCTTATGCTTTTCACTCTGAAACAAAGGCTTACAGAGCATTTAATTATTCATGTATCCTACTGTTACATGTATGGTCTGAATAATTTCATATTATTGAGGAGAAACTGCCTTTGTTCAACATTGTGAAACTTTACATTCATGTAGTTTGAATCAGGCTAGAAAAACTGAATTTATTTAACCCAGGGAAACTATTAGTAATATCTCACTATTTTTAATGATAATACAACCTTGTGACCAGGGTGTCTTAACATGTTTTCCTCTGTGTCTGACCTCCAAAGATGCGAGTTTGTTAGAGCCCTGGAGAGCTGAGCATTTGTAGGTCCAGCTGTAGAGTTGTGCTTTTAGCTCAGGGGCCCCAGGTCGGTTCCCAGTGTGACATGAGGTGGTCGGTGACTGCAATAGTGGCAAGAGCTGAGGCGGTTTCCTTGGGGGTCTTATCTTTTGATACATGGATCTTCCTTCATGCTCAGGAGACAGACAACAGCTACTGTCTCTGACACTTTTCCCTTCTGGTGACTGTCCTGCGCACCACAGAAAAGGTTTCCTAAAACTTTGGGTTTAGGCTCTAAGGCTGAACTCAGTTGAAGGAAGCGAAACATTACTGTGTATTCTTTGAAATGGATAGCTGCCTTTTCTTCCAATTGAATTTCCTTCACCTTTTCCCTCCTTTGTTATCCCGTAGAGATCTACTGTAAGTAGGCCTTCATTTCTACATGGAGAGTTCATATCCCAGAATTTCCTTCTTGGACTTTTTTAGGACTTTAGAGGAAGTGATAATCTGACCCAGTGGAAGGAGAAGAGGGGAGGTGGTTTATTAAAACGAATATTATCACCTTGAGTAAAGTATGTATGAACTTTAAAAGCAAGGAGATGAGAACTCTTTCTCAAAGTCAAAACAGTTGCCTAACTGAACACTTTGCACATAATAAGAACATTTTCAGCAGAAATGTTCAAAATCCAAGATGATAAATCTATGCAATGTATAAAATAAGGTTTTCTATACCACCTGTCTGTTTTAGAATGTATCTCTCCTTATGCAGAGGATTGGACTAGATGACAGAAGTCTTACCTATCTGCTTCTGTCATATTTATGGTTAAAATCTAACATTTAAATGAAGAAAAAGTTTTCTTAAGATCTCTTCAGTATTTTCAAGAAGTGAAAATGGAACTTGAGGGAGAAAAAAGGGAGCAATATAAACCTTTAAAACTCCAAGTGAACTTTCAGAATTGTAATTGAATGCAAGCTCTGGACTTTTCTATCTATCACATTGTAAATTTAAAAAAATACTTAGCTAAGCAACTCTTCTTTCTCCAGCATTGCATAGTGATATGATGGATTACTCTAAATTAATTACAGTAATCAGTTAGTGTTATGTGCTATAGAGTTGTGATTCACGCATGAAGGAAAGAATGTACAGCAAATTACATATATAAAAAATGTGTTGCAGGGTTAGCTCAAGTTTTACACCTTGGTCTCAGCCTGTGGGGGGAAAAAAAAAAAAAAGGACTCAAGGGTGAAATACTGAAAGCTGATCAAAAATGGAGGAAATGTACCAGTTCACATATCTTTGGATGTACTGCAAAAGCATTATATGTTAATAAAAGCAAAAGAATAAAGTAAGAAAACAGTACCTAATAATAACTGATACTCTATTGTTGCAAGAGGTGTTTTAAATTTCCTGGTCATTGGAAAGATGTTAAAAAATACCCCTTTCTTTGTGTTTGAATAGTATCAGCTCCCTTCTGACCTGTTGTGAAAAGGATTGAGAATTTATACTGAACTTTACAGATGCCTCACGAGGTGAATTGCAAAAATCTGCTTGGACACATATAATCTTCTTTAAAAATATTTATTGAACACAGCTCTTATGAAAATTAAACATGTTCCAGGTGTGTTTGATACAACTTCTGGGCATAGCTAAGTTCTTTTTGAAGTGGTAGGTACACCTGTCATCGCTACTCAAGAGAAAGTCTTCATATGCCAGTGGCTGTAATGAAACTTCTCAGGTTTTGTTATGTTTTGGTTTCACCCAAGAGAAAAACTGAGATGACTGTAGTAAAGGTAGGAATGAGTTGCAGGTAAGATGTGGCAGCTGGCTGTGGAAAAGATACTAGTTCTTCCTCAGCAACAACACCTTTTAATGCTTCAGCTTCTCAGGATAAAATGGTGGATGTGATACTGCTGTGCTTGCAGGCTAGTTTTGGGAGCTTGGGATTTTCAGCTGACTTTGTTCCTCATTAATAGAGAAACTAGCAGCACAGAAGCTCAAGATGTTTCCTTCTAGCCTTATTGAGAACCCCAATATGGGAAGAGGTGCTAATGCAATAAGTATAAAAGTTCTGAATGTTTGTCTCTGAAAAAATATGGAGGTGGCCACAAAGTTCAGTCATAGCATGGGGGATGGCTTGAACAGCCATGTTTGCTGAGGTTCCCTTGTGTTTCAGTGCAGCTCCCCAGAAGGACAAGATGTGGCCAGACTGTTTTCGGGGAAGTTTTCTAGGTGTGTGAAACAATGCTTTAGAGAAGAAGGATTTAGTTTTTCAGATTTGAGTATTTTCAGGGCCATGCTCTAAACTATACCAAAAATAATCTAGCTAAAGTAAATGATTAAAAAAAAGAATTTAAAAAAAAAAAAAAAGGGCAGAGTTTGGGAAGAAATACCATTGAGAAGTGGCTCTGAGAGAAGAATGAGCAGACGTGGACAGAGAGGTTTATGGATACTCTTTTAGCTGATTTCAGTGTAGGGTGAAGTTCCATGTGAGACTATAGTGAAAGAGAGATGTTGGTCTGTGACACTGTTTCACCTGAGTTTTTGCAAGGCTGTAACATCTATGTTCAGTTTGTTACCACCTCTATTCAAGTAGTGTATTGCAGGTATGCTATTTGCAATCTCCACTTGAAATTCCCCGAATTTGAATACTTCCTTCAAACATGAATATGATTTACAGATTTCTAAAATCTTGCACAGCTTTGCACAGGGGTGTTGTTCTGCTGATAATTCCTCCATACACCACCAAACACCCCCCCCCCCCCCCCCCCCAAAAAACCTAACCAAAACAAAAAACCACCATCATAAACAAACCAAAAAACCCTTTGTGGTGGTTTAAACCCAGCTGGCAACGAAACACCACCCAGCCATGCAGTCACTCTCCTTGGTGGGATGGGGGAGAAAAGTGGAAGAGTGAGAAGACTCATGGGTTGAGATAAAGACAGTTTAATAGGTAAAGCAAAAGTTGCACATGTAAGGAAAGCAAACCCATCAGCAGGCAGGTGTTCAGCCATCTTCAGGAAAGCAGGACTCCTTCACATGTGACAGTTACCTGGGAAGAGAAATGCCATCACTCCTAATGCCTTTCCCTTCATTCATCTTCCTCCTAGTTTATATGAGGAGCGTGATGTCATATGGTGTGGAATATCCCTCTGGTCAGCTGGGGTTGGCCATCCCAGCTGTGTCCCCTCCCAACTTCTTATGCATACCCAGACTGCTACTGTTGGAGTGGGGTGAGAAGCAGAAAAGGCCTTGACTGTGTAAGAACTGCTCAGCAGTAACTAAATCATCCCTGTCTTATCAACGCTGTTTCCAGCACAAACCCAGATCACAGCCCCATACTAGTTACTAGGAAGAAAATGAACTCTACCCCAGCCAAAATCAGCACACCCTTCTCTATCACACTTCATCAAAATAATTGTTGTTCTATTTCTGTTAGAAGTTCAGAAGCATCCCTTCCTTCTAGTCAGTGAATCTTTCTGCACTCGTTTTATGTTTATGGGTGATTAGGTTAATAACCCTCTAAAAAGGTAGAACCTAAATAGTATCTTTGAGATCCATTTTAGTCAAGAATCTACAACTTTCCTAGCTGCTAAATTTCTCCTCTCACTGACAGAATTGCATTGACTTCCCTCAGATATTACAATTACTGATGTATGTGCAAGGACTGACATTACTTAAAAGTCTAACTTGTGTTTTTAACTTCAAGGTTGCTTAAATTTGTTTTGAGGTGAAGATGAAAGATGTATTAAACTTCTGAAAAACCTTTTTTAATTACTCTCAAGTTCCTAGTACAATTTGTGACAGTCTTGTTTGTTTGAAATTTTCAGCATGTATTTGTAATATTCTCAGAAATATGCTATGGATGTGTATATATGAGAATCCTGGGGGAGTAATAATCAGAATACTGAGGCTAATATTGTTCTGTAATTCAAGCTGAATTTGACCTCTTTAAAGGGGAATTCTCTTCTTCCTTCAGTTTCTAGAATAGTGCAGCAATTATGAGTTCTGTGAAAAGACAGTAAGTGGTTTGTATTACTTCTTTGAAAGATTTACTAAGAAATTTCTCTGAGTTTTTTCCAAATGTGATCTTCCTTTGGGGAAGGTTAAGGATTTTGCTGCTGCTTGTGCTACTGACTGCACCTTCTAGCACTGTGATGACAATGTAGGACTAGTGCAGAGATGAGGATTTATGGTCAGGGTTGAGAGAAAGAGTGTAGAACTGTGTTTGGAGTGGGCTGGAAAGGGGCTGCCAAAGGAAACTCAGGGATGCAAAAAGGATTCTCCCCTGAGATATTTCTAGTCTGGGAAAGTGCTCGACCAAGGGCTGGTTGTATTGTAAATAGAACATTCCTCCTGATTCTATGATTAAACATTGAAAAAGAAGTCTGGCTTCCTTGATTCTGAAACTCTCTCTTGCAAAAAACTTTCTGTGGTACCTGTGGCAGGACAGGTGTCTTCTTTCAAGGTAAGCCATGTTCTTCAAATACAAAGCGCTGTACTATGCAAACTATATTATTCTTGTATTGAAAAGCAGTAGAAAAGAGCACCAGACACTACCTTACTGTTTGAGAACTTGTGCTGGTCAATATTTATTTGTTCCTGTCTATAGATATGCAGAGTTTGTCCCTGCTGGATGGAACTAGCTGTGTGGTGATGAATGCTGCCTCTGGTCAGTGGCAGAGCTACCACTGTGGGACACCACTTCCATATATTTGCAAGAAGACACTCAGTAAAGTTTCAAGCCTTCCAGGTAGGAGAGCTTGCATTTTTGGTTTTTGTATGTTAATATGAGCATAATGTTCATATATAGAGTCTTTTTTACCCTCCCCAAGCCTTATTAGACGTCTCTGCCAAAAGACTTTCATAACGGCTTTGGGTTTTTTAGCAGAGCAGAAGCAAACTATGTATCTTCAGTGTCAAGATGATGTATCACAAACAGCTTTCTTTTTTTTGCAGCTTTGTCATTCACACGTAAAGCATTTCCCAGCACAGTCCTGCCCTTTTCATCACATTTTCCTCTGTGGCTTTTGCCTCCTTTCATTTGCTACTAAAAGTCTGGAACTGGCAGTTGCACCCTGAACTTTTCCATCTCTGCTATAAGCCTGTTTCTGTCACTCTTGGTGTGTATTGACATAAAATGGGACATACCTGGGGCTTGGATTAAACTGTTGAATTCAAATAGAAGTTAAAAGGCCTTACTATCCTTTGAAACCAGGCCCAGCAGTGGAAATCAGAGTGCAAGAGTTGGTAGTTTGCCCAGTGTGTAATCTTTATTGGACCTGTTGTAGCTCTTACAAGATACTTATTCTCTCCTTCCTACACACAAACATACAGTCTTTCAATTTTTACAGTGTCCAGCTGTGACAAATTTCTTTTGCTTCCAGGCAAAAAAAAAAAAAAGCTTCCATGCTTTTGGCCATTTACCTACACTTGGATGTCCAGCCGTTCCCATATCCGTGGCCAGTTCTTTCTTGTGTGCTTTGGCTTTACCCAGTTGCCAGGCCTTGTTTTTGTGGGGCTATCCTGAGAAAACTTTTACTGGAAGGTGATTGTTCTTTGATGATGAGAGTGAGAAATAGGGGATAAGAGGGATAAAACAGTATTGTAGATGTGGTGTCACAGAGTGTCTTTGGCTAAGGCACATTGTCTCCAGCTCCTCCAGGAGAGGTGTGTGCCTTTGAGGGAAAAAAAAAATGGTAAGAAGTTTAAATTTAACTAAACTAGTTCAAATTTTTAAGTGATCCCTTGAAATCTAATCAATTAACCATCCTTATCTGTTTTCTGGCTCCTCAGCAAGGTATGGGAAGTTGTTACCCTTCTTCTAGTTGGAGTATTTTACAGTGTGTTTTGAACCAGAAAGGCTGTTAGTATATACCTTTTTCAGTATGCATCAAACCCGGTTTGAGTTGTTGAGTATCTTAGTTTTCAGAATAAAAAAAATATTTAAAGCTAAGCATTTGTTTCATTGTGAGCTGTTGAAAATTGGTCTTACCTGTGGTACTGCATATAGATGATAATGCCCTGTAAAAGCGCAAACTCCTTGTAGAACAAAACAAGCAACTTTATTTGAAGCTGCTGTCCTGCAGTGAAGGAAACTTGATTTACCTTGATTTGCTTTTGAAATCTTGCTTACAATTATTTCCAAACCTTTCACTTACACTAAGGCTAGCTTAGTGTGATGTGTTCCATTGTTCTACTTTCAATCCCATCTAACTTCTTTCTTCTTCTGCCTACCTCATGGCTCCAAAGTATTACAAGTCCCCATAATACTGTTCAATTTGCTTGACTAAACTGTGACCCTTTCTTAAAACATTAGCTCTGAAGAGATGTGAACACATTCTGATCGCTGCATTCTGGCTGTTTTCAAGGTGCTGCCAGATTTTAAAGACGAAGGAAATGCCAACTCGTTGCACTAGCCAGCGTAAAACAAAAGCCTCTAATTCTCTTTCTCTTCACCATTAGAGTTTTGGAGACACTTGGATACTCGCTGTGATTCAGGCTGGCTTCCTTACAATGGTTTTTGCTACATGCTGATAAGTAACCAGGCACCTTGGAGTACGGCAGACGAGTTGTGCAAAGCAAATAAGAGTAACCTCATCAGCATACACTCATTAGCAGATGTTGAACTGGTTGTTACAAAGCTTCACAATGGTGAGTTGGGATACTTGTAAAGGACAAGCACCAAGCGCTGCACACCATAAACTACAAATCACTTTCCATGTTCTAGCATATGATTATCATAAGCTCTAGCTTTTAAGTGATGGTGCTAAGGCTGAGCTTGTACCCAGGCTAGTGCTGAGTGTTGCTGTTCAGATCCAGGCCCTCTGTGTCAGCTTTGTTTTGCTTCAGTCAATTGTATTTGTTTATTTATTTATTTACTGGGTTAACCTATTTCTAGTTGCTTAATACTAATTAATGTTATAATTTTCTTATTCAAAGAGAATCACAGATGGTTGGATCAATATTTGGACTTCACTGAATTCATAAATGTTATCTGTACTCTTTGGTCTTATGTTTTTGTCTCCACTCTAAATTTGGTTGATCATTTTTTGCTCATGTTTTCATTATTTCTGGTGTTTTTTTCTGTTTGTTACCTTCTCTGTGAAACTTCTTCATATTCACGAATATAAGTTAAGAAACAAGGTAACGGTAACACATTGTACTTGTCTCAAATCCCCTTGTTGTAAGAAAAAGATTCATGACATTTATGGTGTGCAGCATAGTGGTAAGAACCTGATTTTGCTGATTTCACATTCCTTTCCAGTTAGGTTGAATATTATTTTGAAACTACAGTGTTGTCCTAATTTTAAATTACAGATGTTAAAGAAGAAATGTGGATGGGTCTCAGGAATGAAGATGTACCAACCTTATTCAAATGGTCAGATCGGTCAGATGTAGTTTTTACATACTGGGATCAGAATGAACCGAAAGTTCCTTTTAACAGCACTCCGAACTGCGTGGCATATTCAGGCGAGGTAGGAATACAGTGTTGGGTTTTTGTTTTTTCTATCATAGCAGAGGCCACATTCATGTGTGTGAAGGTCAAGGAGGTGGAGTAAAGGAGATAACTGTTTTTATTTTTAGAATATGCTTTACAATGCAGATGATAATTTTTTCAACAAGCAAATCTCTTAAAATTATTTCACTGACACTTGGTAGCTCTGTGCTGCAAAGAATGGAAGAAACTTCTTACAGCCCTGAGGCTGCCACTGCTGTTGGCCAGCCAGTTGTCCTTGTCACTCTGCATTTTGGGTTACTGTATTCTTGCCTGCCTGTGTCAGAGAGCTGGGAAGGAGGTGGGCCAAACTATTGCAAGGAAAAGCTGGCTTTCAGTCATCTCCAGAACCAATTTGGGCCACCCTATCTGAGGATGGGTAATGAGATACCCAGTAAGGGAAGTGGAGAGGACAGACACTGTGGGGATACAGTACAGAAAAAGCAAGGGGTGAGTAGGGGAAGGAGGTCACAAAGATGAGTGGAAATGGAAGCAGGCTGTATCCCATCTCCCAGATTCAGCAGAAAACTGGGGCAAGCATTTGCCTGCTGTGTTTTCAGACTGGCAGTGGAGCTCATGTGCCCTCCTCCTCTGAGCTGCCTCTTCGCCGCCTCCGCAGTAAACTGAGCACTCTCTCTGCACCCATTCCCTCCCTAATCCTAGAGCTGTCACCATCCTGGCCTTTTCTTCCCTGTTCAGATGTGATCCAGAATCCTCCCATCTCCACATTTATCTGCTTTCTCTCTCCCTTCCAAACATGAATCTATTCATATCATCAAGGGTATCCCACCCCCAATATTTTTGCTAGAGGCATTATGGCTTTCCCCCTTATGAAACTCAGCCCCTGCACTATGGAAATTGAAAGATTACAGAATTTTGAATACTTTGGTTTTTCCTTTGCTTCTCACAGCTGGGACAGTGGAGAGTCAAATCCTGTGAAGAAAAATTGAAATACGTGTGCAAGAAAAAAGGAGAGATTTTGAATGAAACAAAATCAGATAAAAGTTGTTCATCAGAAGAGGTAATAGGAAGTCCTTATTTCTTTTACCTTTCCATGGTTCAGAATGCTTCATAAAATCACTTGTTTCCTCTACATGTCATTTCCTTCTTGCCCATGCAATACAGTCTATGGAACATTTTATCTGAAAATAGACATTTCTATAGCATGAGCTAAATTTCAGATTCTCCTAAGCAAGCTCTGGCTGCATTACCGTTCTGTTTGTTGATGAAAGTATTATGAGCTTGGACCCAGGAGATAATGTATTCCATTTATTTGTTTGAAAAAGAAATCTGCTTACTAGGTATGTTATTGCTAACACCATTTATTCTGATTTTTTGCTTTAAGCATGTTTTAAATTTTAGGATAAGCACTTTGCAACATAAAGATAGGCAGAGATTGATAATTGAGATTAGGTTTCTGTTGCACTTTGCTTGGCTCTAGTTTTGTTCCTTGACTTGAACAGAGGTGGAAGTTTTTTTGCTTGTTTTGTTTCCTGGTTTTGGTTGTATGGGGTTCTTTTGTTGGTTTTTGTTTGGTTGGTTTTTTGTTTGGGTTTTTTTGTTGTTTGGTTTTTTTTTTTACAGTATAACATGTTACAGCATAAATAAGGCTTGAGAAGTTGTCTTTTCTGGTTTGAACAATCCTGGGATGATATTACAAGCTACTTCAGAGTTCTTTGGTTCAGTTTTGTGTGCCATATTGCCTGCAACAGGAAATGTTTACCTCTTACCTTTCTTTCTTCACAAGCTCAGGGCATTTTTACTCTGTTCCTTCAGAGACTGCCAGCATGTAGAGTTACAGCTTTGTGTGCTGTTCTGACACCAATGGTATTGGTAGGCTAGCGAAGAGGTAACATATTAATGTTCCTTGAAATTTCAGTGTAAATATAGGGGAAACATTTGAATAATAGAGAAGTTCACAGGTTTTCAGTGTAAAATATTTTTTTTTCCAGAAGCAACACTAGTAATCACCTCTTACTATTCTTCTGTTTGAATCCTAGCGTTGGTGGAACAGCATGAAAACTACTATTGTTTTGAACAGGCTGTTGCCCTTGTGTTTCTCTCTCTAAATGCACATAACAGTCAGAAGACTATGCACAGTCCAGATAAAACAGTGGTGTATTTTATTCCTGTGTTTGCATTATATCTTAGAACTGTGAATCTGAGAGTTGATGATACTGGACCTTGCATGTGATGCAGTGCATTTCCTTCTTGTTTATGCTGTGCCAGCTTGTGAGAACCAACCAGTGTTAGCAATGACTTATTTTCTGTTGTAGATGATGCCTGAATTAGGTTGTTTTGTATAAACATGTTCTTCATTCTCTAACCAGGGGTGGGAGAGACATGGCAACTACTGTTACAAAGTTTATAAAACGGAAGTTTCATTTGGAGCACAGTGCAATCTTACAGTGATGAACAGGTAAAGCATGTCTTTGAAATTTATGGGCTTGTTTTACAGTACAATCCTGGAGATACAGCCAGAGATTAATACCTCTGTATGCTACTTAGTGGTTGATTTAAAAAAATTAGAGATAGAATTGCTTTTGTGGAGAGCTAGCAAACTGTTTTCCATGGTGTGACAATGGTAAACGCACAGTGTAAAACTTTGGAAGCATGTGAATTCCCAGCCTGCAGACCCCGTGTTGAATGTGCAACTGCCTGAACAACCAATTGATCTAACTCCTGTAATAGTATGTCTGGTTTTCAGATTATCTCAATAGTTTCAGGTATTTTTCAAATATTGACTCAAATTGTTCTGTGAATTTTCAGATTTGAGCAAGAATTTATAAACAGTCTAATCAGAAAGCACACCAAAGTTGAAGAAAAATACTTCTGGACTGGTTTGCAGGATATTAGCCAATCAGGAATATATTCCTGGAGTACAGTGGATGGGGAAAAAACTGAAGCTGTGACATACACTAACTGGAATTCCTTGCAACCAGGTAAATTTAACAATTAAAAAATACTAAATGTAAAAATTTTACATTAAGCAAGCATTGGAATAACATGTTACAGAACTCCAAGCATGAAATAAAATAGTCTCTCAGAAATATATGGATTTTTTATTTTATTTTTTTGAAAACCAGCCAATAGTTCTAAATATGTCTTTGGTGGCTTAAATCTTAGAGTTTTCAGGAGGATGTGTGGCCATGCCAAGTGGAAAATCTCTTGGAAAGTGGGAAACTAAGGACTGTAAAACCACTAAAGCATTTTCTGTCTGCAAAAAATATATTGGTCTGCCTAAGGAGCCAGAAGTGCTCCCAAAGCCAACTGATCCCTGTCCCCCAGGATGGCACAATGGAACTGGCCTTGCCTGCTACAAGGTAAAAATGTTATTCCTATTAGATGTTAATCATTCATTAGTGTCTTGCAGCAAGTGTGTGATTAGACATTTTGTGGCTTATAGCTGCTCTGAAGGGTATTTCAAAGATAGATGTTTTATCGTAGGAGGAGGCAGTCAACCTTAATCAACATGAATTCCTATGGATATTCTCATTCATTTTCCTCTGCCAGTTCCTGAAAGATGCAGTTGCCTCTCCCTTCTCTTTCTGTGGCCAGCTCTGCACATCAGAGTTGAGCGAGGCAAGAACATTTGTCCCGTGCTGCCACCTTGGGAGCCTGGTGCTGCTGGAAGGCGCTGTGTCTGTGTGCTAGCCTGCCTGCCATCCACCCGAACAGGGGAGGAAAGCACTTCACATCTCATTCCCTTCTCCTTTTCCTTTCTCTACTCTAAGAGTAGAGACGGGAGAGGTGAGGTTTTTCTCTGGTTTGAATATGGATATCAAACTTTATCCAAAAAGTGCAGCCTCAATTGTATTTTATTCTTTCAAAGTAAAAAAGTGGCAGTAAACAGCCATGCTGTTAATGAAATTAAACAAGTTTGTATTTAGAAGTGCAGGGTTTTCCTCTCCTATTAAGAATCAAAGCAAGTTAAAACTGAGGTTGTTTATTGGATTCTTTATTCATTATTCTGGACTCAGTGTCTGCAATGAACTGTGTTTTGTAAACAGATCACATAGCGAAGTGGGGAAACCCAGCTTGAATAGCAAGGCTGTGGGCAAGGATCCCAAAGTTATGGGTCTAGCTGATGTGTGGCATAGCTGTCCCATAGCTGATGGGATGTGACAGCTGGCCCTGGCAGCTTGTCCAGAACTCTTGTTGACCAAGTACAGCATGTCTGTGCAGAGATCCAGCTGATGGGAACTAGCTTGAGTTCAAGCTTGAAGTCAGGGGGATCAAGCGGACAGGTTAGCTGAGGTGCATGAGCCAAATCTGGAACTCTGATACATAGAGGTAGCAAAGGGCGTGACGAAGAACTGGCAGCACGTAAAGAATTCTGGTTTCAGTGAAAATTGGGCTTTGCAGTTCACCATAAATTTGAAAGAACAACATCCCTTAAAACCTATAATTTGGCTTGCAGTTTTGGAATGAGTTGGGTGTTGTTTTCTAAAATTTTTCTGGTAAAGAAAAACAGAGAAAGTCTGCCATATGGAATATGCTGCATTTGAAACAAATTCTGTCAGCTGAACTTCAGAGTCTGGCTGTTGTCAAACAAGCTGAAAAAAAATGAAATCATTGTTAAGAAGTCAAGTGCTCTCCCTCTGGAAATATCAGTTATTCATTCCCACTTAGGGTGGCTATATTTGAGTAGTACAGGAGTGTTGTAAAAATGCTGTCACTTGTGTCATTTTCTGCTCTGATGTTTGGTTGTTGTGAAGTTCTTCCACAGTGAAAGAGTGCTGCGAACCCGGACCTGGGAAGAGGCAGAAAGGTTCTGTGAAGCCCTTGGAGGCCATCTGCCTAGTTTTAGTCACTCGGAAGAAATCAAGGCACTTCATTCTATCCTGAGGAAAATAATCAGGTAACAAACTAACAATGCACTAATATTTTCATTTCAGTTGCTTTCTGCAGTAGATCGCAAATGCTGCTGCTGACCCCAAATGGCAAGTATGAGATAGTGTGCAATGACTGTGTTTCCCACAGTAAAAATGATTGGATGTGGCATTTGAACTGCTCGTCATGTCACTGCCTTCCTGGAAAATGTCAAGGGAATACATCTTGGGCTGTACTTGGACTGTTTCACATTGCTAGAGGGAGTGCAGGAAGAGAGAGATTTGCTTTGAGCATCTTCCATTACGTGAATTTAGGTCTGTTGAATTTTGGCTCAACTAGGTGATAGTTGTTTCTATTCTTTACTGATACATTCTTTAGAGATTAATTATTATTCCAGTTTTTCAGGTAGGTCTGATCTTTATTCATGAAATATTTTGCTGACTAAACTGGGTGCTATCTTTTGAAAATGTGAATAATGTAGTGTCCAGCAATCTGGTTGGCACAGATCCCATTTGGCATAACTGCAGTAACACTATATGGGCATTAGATGGGTGTGTTGAGTTTTCTGGTATCAACAAATTGAATGCTACATAATTTATGAGTCTAAGACTCTATTTTTAATCGAAGGAACTGTCACTGCAAAGCTTTATTAGGCATTGGTGTGATGTCAGATCCTTGTGTAATATGATTTTTTTTGATTGACAGCCTGTTTTTTCAGAACTTTTGCCAGCGTAAACTCAAATGCTGCCAGTTACATGATCTAATTTTTTTCATCAACAAACTAAATCGGGATTAGTTCAGAAGCTGCCAATGTACAACACTGTGATTAAATTTTAAAAATTGATGACTGAAAAGATGCCTTCTTGAAAACCCAGTGAACTTTTTTTAGAAGTGCACAAGTCACGAAAATTGCTCAATGTTTATGTTAATAAGAGACAAACCCAAACTTGTACATTCTATATATAGATGGTTTAGCTTGTATAAAAGCCACTTATGATTCCTTTGCTAAAGTGACTAAAGACCCTGAAATCAAAATCAGTGCACAAATTATTTTTAGCAGTAGATCTTAGTATACTGTTTTGCAATTCCAAATTTTGTTTTAGTGTACCTAATCTTACCTAATCTATTATGAAACATTAATAGAGAAGTATTTATTTTCCTACAAGTACTTGGGACTACTTTTCATCTTGCAGACCATCTGAGGTATTAATTATAGTTAATGGCCACTTTTTGTTAGGAGTTAAAAGGTTGAAACTTCTTCTGTTTTTCTAGAAAGTCAGCTGACTGTTACTGCAGTTCCCATATTTCAAAAAACTTGAATTTAACCTAGAAGAAGGAGAGTCCTAGTACTTCAGTATTACTCTACCAGAACTTAAATTTAAGCGTCAATATATTGAGCCTGGTATAAACTGACTTTGCAGTGAGTGTTGCAGTATCTGAATGTGTCATCTATAACCGAAACCATGGTATTTTCATCTGGGTTGACCCCTTTTCAAGCATTGCAGAACTTCCCAAACAGAAATACTATATATTTGATATTGCCCAAAGTCTTTTAAATAAAGCTTGTTTAGATAACATAATGAAGTGTTTGTTAGTTAGGCATTTAAATTGTTCAGATGTGGTCATTATATGAAGCATTTTGGAGATGAGCTTATTTTCAGACAAGCTATCCTTGACTCTTCATTTAGGAAAGGAGAGAAGAAACCAAGTGAATTATTTCACCAAGAGCAAATAATTTAGATAACTGGCTGAAATCTTCCTAAGATAATGTTAGATGTGATTAGCTGCTGGAGTGCACTGGCATGCATCCGTGTTCCCCGCACTTACTCAGTGCGAGCTCTGACCTGAATTATTCATTCAGTGCACTCATTTCAGCTTGGGGAAGGAGCCACACTTTGGCTTCTATGGTTTCGTGCTTTTTTTTCCCCTTGCACAGTTGTCCAGTGACTCATTGAGAACTGTTTGTTTTTTAAATGTTAGCAGAAGTCAGTTTGGTTCACCAGGAAAAGGGCAGCTTGCCTAGTCCGTTCTGTTCTTTACTCAGATTCCACCTTAGAGGCAAATAAGAGCTTGAATTGCTCCAGCCAAGTTGGGTGATTGCCATTGGAAAGGAAAATAAAATTTGCCTGCCAGCCTTCCCCTGTCTGGAACAAATAGGAGATAACCTCTTTTCTCTTTGAGGAATGTGATACAGATAGAAAGGATCCATTTCAGTTACTTCCATTCTTTTAGAATTGTTTTTGTGAGCACTCTGCAGCTTATAGCTGGCAGAGATGCTGGATGCAAGGAGAGTGACAGCTTGGATTTGTTAGAAATAACATTTCAAGGAGGACACCTTACTGGAAAGAAATACAACATTTCAATGAGGATACTTACTGGAAAGAAAAGTAACATTTCAATGAGGACAAAGTACTGGAAAGTAAAAGAAAAACTGTGCCATTTAAATGCACAGCTCTGCTGCTGTAATTGTTCTGAATCTAGAAAGCCTCACTAGCACTTGAGTTTGCAAGAAAAAAACTGATCTTATTCTCAACACACTGGTGAAAACAGCAATAAAGTTGAGATACAAGTTGTAATAATTGCATTAACACAGCTTGTCTTGTCTTCTGTGAAAGAGTAGGTGATTAACAGGATGGAGATTCGACTAGTGGCAGTAGCCTGTTAGAGAGTGAAGAGCAAGGGGTCAAATGGGTTTCATATACACGTTTAGGCCAGCACTGCCTAGGATTAAATGGGGCCTTGGATTGCACCACTAGGGAGTTGGCCCAGGTGTACAAGTGTTACCTCTTTTCAAGAATTGGATCAAACTACAAGCCACAGTAACTTCACTTAATCTCTTAATTTTGTGTTGGAGATGACATAACAGACAGAAAAGATCTTTTTTCTATTTCATCAGTTAGAATGAAATAGAACAGTAGAAGAAATTACTGGTTTATATTCTCTTCACATTGATCTAAACTGTATTTATCAGCTCCTGCACAACATTGACTTTTATGGAAATTTTAGTTCTGCGTGAGAGAAAAGCCACCGGTATTCTGCAGGGATTGCTGGCGATTTAGCGTCTTTCAATGTTAATCAGTGTGGAGTCCATTGTAACCCACAAATTGCACCTATTTTTTTAGGCTAAAACTTAGGATAATGTAGGTTTTGATACCAGTCCATATGATGAATTTTAAATGCTTTGCAGTGGCGAAACAGATACCTAAAGTACAAGCAAATTCTGCTGCAAGCTTAGTTGCAACAGAGAGTCCTAATTCATACTTAAAAAGTTGGTGGATTTTTTTTCTGTGATGAGAATAATATAATTTCAGAGGGTTATCAAAAGGCTTTACGTAGGCTTAAAGGCGCTATCGAGGATAGCGTAGCAGTTACTGAATTACTCTTTGTCATGTCTTAACAGTTGCAAAAGAAAAAAACAATTATGTGATGTGTAAGTGCCCAGTCAGCTGGAAAATGTTGTTATGTTTGCAGGCCAGTAATTATAAGTTGGGAGATAAGCAGGACAAATTCTTGACCTGGCACACATTTATTTATTACATAAAAGCCAAATGCAAGTTGAAAGACTTCGAAAAAAATGCTCTAGTTCCTCAGGTAATTACTGAAGATCCTTTTGAAATGAGCGTCTCAAATTTTCGTTTCAGTAGGTATTGCTCTGTGATGATCAAACCACACTAAGCCTGTAGGTGACAATTAGGAAGGGACGGTTAAGCAACGTCTGATTCGTAACTGGAAAGAACAATCATAGAAACAAAAATCCTAAAGGCAAATTGCCAAAAGCCACTTAGCTGCTTGACAGCTGTGAATATTTGGCTCACAGTTTTCCCTCTGGAGTGATATGGGGCATTTAGGCTCTTTAAAGGCTCCCTAGTGATATTGTTAAAAGACTAAAGACTATTCAGTATGATAAGATCACACTAGTGTGATCACACTATCGCACAAATGTCAGAAAATTAATACTGGAGTTGAGGAAAAAAGAGGGGGAAAAAAAAGGAGCTTTGTAGGTGGCCGATGCTTTTCTGCCTAATGGGAACCCTACCACATGAAATGCTGTTGCCCTTCTTGGATTTCGTGTACCTAGCTCACATACTCTGGGCTCAGCTGTTGTTTGTTGGTGCTGCACTCTCAGATGTTTCAGGATCAGTTTAGCATCTTTACGGTGACGTGTGTGGAAAGGTAGTGGCACAGTCTTACCAAAGAATTTGTTAATGTTGCCCCATGATTAATACTGCTTATGCAGGTAAGGCTGGGTCTGAGTCCATCCCTCCATGTAATAAAGTGATTTTCATAAACTTTCCACGTTCTGTCTTAAAATCACTTTTAAGTTTGTCAGTGCTACTTTTTTGGGAGCCTCTTCCAAACTCTGACCTCTGCTGGTAATACATCTCTTTACAATTTTAAGCGTAAATTTATTTCTGAGTTATGGTTCCTTCAAGCCTTTTTGCTCAAGTAGTGCCTCCTTCTGGGACATTTAATCTCCTAATATATTCTAAAAAATCATTATATCCTTTCCCTCTCATTTTTTGTCAAAGCTAGACAAGCAAATCCTTAATTCTTGTTAATAACCTAAACTCTTATTTCCTCAAATATCCTGTATTCTATCTCTGTATTTGGTACAACACAAATTTATGGAGTAGTACTCCTGATACAGTTTTAACAAGAGCCCTGAACTGTGTCATCAATACTTTACTATCACTGTCAGACCACCAGAAGTAGAGGCTGCAGTACAAAACTGATCTGGCAGTTTGACTGGCACATACTTCATTTTGCTATAGTATCTTTTAGATTCATAAGCAATAGTAGAGTATGGTAAAGGCTGTTACTGCAGATTTAAGTATTTGCATTGTAAACCCATTTTTGAGGGGAATATTGTATCTTGGAGCATAGCTGGAATTTTGAATTTAAGCATTCCCTGCTTATGAAAATGAAGTAGTAAAATATAGGGGAAAAAAAATTACAATTCTGACTGTAATCCTGTAAAATGGAGTAAAATTTCTATTGACTTTCTTTTATGCAAGCATTGGAGTCAGTGGTGGGTGCTATGTGCTCATTTACATCTATGCCTCTTTTATGGAGGAGCATAATTGAAATATGTGCCAATGCTTGGTTTGTTTCTATCACTGATAAACTTAAGGGATATAGGAAGCCATTTATTCTGTAGGAGTAGAAGTTTTCATGTGGTTTGAGGAAGAGTATGCTTGAGCTGATGGTGTAGAGAGATAAGAGAGAGAAGCAAGCCAAATAAACACTGTGTGTGTGATTCTGGAAGAAGAGAGTAGAAAAGAGACTTTTATGTCAAGTGACAACTGATGAAGTCGTGACGCAGTAAGCAAAGGAATTATCTGGTTTACTTAGTTTTCTGTGCGGTCAGAGAGAAACAACCTACAGATGTCTCTAACAAAAAGTACAGATGTCCTAGTCCTTGCACCCCTTTTCTCTTTGAACCATTGTAACTTGCAGTAGCAAACCTTTGGTTGTGCTGCTTAATCCTAAGTAATGCCAAGACATAGGTCAGTCTTTTTATTAAGTGAGCTGAACTGTATACTTGGCTTAAGATTTTATCTTGTTTATTTACAGCAATGACAGATGGATATGGATTGGAATGAATAAGAGGAGTCCAGATTCTTTGGGAACCTGGCAATGGAGTGATAATAAACCTGTAAGTTAACTTCTAACCAGGAGAAGTCATGTCCTGATTTGTTTCAGCTTGGACTGGATTGAAAGTAAATTGATAAATATTCTAATTAAAATAAGGCAGATCCTTCAACAGATGAATAATTCAGAAGATGATTGTGCACTCAAAAGCTGCCATCAAGGCAGATTTCCAATTAAAAACATCTCTTTAATAAGGTTAACCTGATTTCTGTAGTGCATTAAAATACTTTAATAGAAATGTAGTAGTAAACATCTAAGTGCTGGTGGCGAGAACAAAATGCCTTCATGCCACAACAGAGGGTAGGGCTTATCAGTTCATCTCCTTGATATGTCAGACTTCACCAAAACCTTTGCTCACTGTGATGTGCCTGAATTTGTATGTTCTTTCCCTCTCCCTCCTCCCCATAACAACAGATACCCAGACTCAAAACTGATCCAGTAACTGCCATTTAATACATATTTTAATAGTGATAAACATAATGGGATTCCAGGTTTGAATAGTTATCTCTAGGGATTACCATATCAGAAATAGTAGTAAAGTAATGATTCTTTCATCATGTCCATCCTGTAGGTAACTAGTGTTGTTATGCCACTTGATTACATGGAAGACGAATATGACACAAGAGACTGTGCTGCGTTAAAGGTTAGTTTCAAGGTTTTTGATAACAACTTGCTTATTTTTACATGAAAGTACTTGGAAAAAATACGTTTTCCATCCGCACATTGAATTTAGATTGTCTGTTGAGATGTTTGCTTTGTGTGGTGAAGAAGTTACATTCTCTTTATCAATCTACACACAATATCAGTTTTCCTTTGTTAAGCAGATTCTTGTGAACTGAGTGCTATGCTGATGATGACCTTTCATAAGACTACTTTGGAACTACAAAATATTTAACCACAATGCTATTCTGCATTACATAATGCCATGCTATATATCTCTTGTATATTACACATAACACTTAAGGATGTAACATGAGTTTAAAATAAAAAAGCAAACAGAGCCCTATTAATATAGCCTAATCAATTAGCCCTATAAAACCTAGATTAGTTTTTCTGAACTGCAAATTAAGAAAATGTTTGAAACCTGAAGTAGGGGAATGCAGTAGCCAGGATAGAGTGTGTGTTTGTGTTTATTGTGTGTATTTACTTGTGTAGTTGTGAAATAGACTGTAAGTGCTGTGTTGATTTCTAACTCAAAATGTCAGCTCGCTGATTAATTCCTAATTATGTTCTTCATTGCTTAATTTAGTCTTGATGGCTTGAGTTTTAAAATACCCTTTAACTTTTCGGAAGTATCACCTGACTTTTTATAAGATCATTCCAATACCATCCCTTCTTTTAACCTAATTAGAACAACCTCTGCTTTTAGGATTTACTGAAGGAAAGGATACCTGCATCCCTTCTGCTCAGGGACATTTCCCCTCATTCTCTTCTCCTGTGTTCATGCCCCTGGGCTGAGAAGCTGTCAGCATTAAGCTACTGAAAATGTTAGACAAGAGGAGAGCAGTTTGAAGGGGACACTGTGAATATAGTAACCTCCTTCCCCTATCTGCTAGGTATAGACATGCTCTTTCATTAAATGCTAAAAAATTCTCCTTATTGTAGCGATCAGCAAGAATTAAGTCAGATTTTAAATATGATTGTAAGAAATAATCTTAAATAAAAATTATTATTTCTACATTATTTCAGATGGTTTCTTTTGAGCAGAAATGAGAATCTTTTCAGGCAACAACCTTTACATAATTGTTTCACACACCTGGCTAGTGCAGAGAGTTAGAGTGGAAGAGTTACAGTTGTCTGCTCATTCTTTGCAAAATAAGTTGTGGGACTAACACCACAGTAAAATATAATGACCTTGCCAAAGTACCTTTTTAATACAGCTTTGTTTCACATTTCAGAGGCCTGTGCCATACAAACTCAGTTCTCTGTTTCTACTTTTATACAGACGTCTCAGTTTTCAAGGAGATCGTTTTGGAGGTTTTATTTCCATGAAGGCAGAGACATGGATTTTTACTTCAAGCCTTTTGACTGTGAAGCTAAACTTGAGTGGGTCTGCCAGATAACAAAAGGTGAACTGCAGTTACATCCACTTATAATTATAAAATAATTTATTATTTATTACCACTGAGTTGTCTTTGTGGCCCAATAACAGAAACTCTGCAAACTGTTTTATCATTTCCTCACTGAAGTATTAAGAGGACAGTACATGACATATCTTGTCTGTGTTGTATGCAAGTAGACATGCACTTAGAATATTCAAAGATATGTCAGAAAATGACCATAAAGAGGATGCAGTATCACTGTTCCCATATTCTTTCTTGTCTCTAAAATGAGAAGTGACTTCTTATTAGGTAAGGTGACTTGGTGAGCCACCAAGTTGCAGCATTTGTGGACTTTACTTAATCTTTCTTGGCAATATTTGTAGCTGTATTTCTACAGATATCTTGGGTACACAATTTGCTTCAACCTTAGGTGAATTTTCCTTCTTCTCGTGAAATTGGTGTGCTAGCTCCTCATTGTAGTGAGACAGAGGAGTGGGAATACGAAAGTATGGCATGGCATATCTGCACAGATCCAGGTTTTTCCATGCAGTATGAAAAATGCTGTAATGCAGGAGGCTTTTACATTTTGGTTGTTCATTAAAAGGCGTTTCAGGGGATGAAAATTTCTTGTTATGGGGAGATATGAGAATATATATGATTTGGATGTTTGTATTCTGCTTGGGAGAAAAAAACACAGATGTTTAAGACTGAGGGATACAAAACTCCCATTAGTTTTACATCAGCTTATTTTAAACTGTTAAGCCTGTGTATGATTTCCTTCTTCTTTTATGTTTTTCATCATGCATAATGAGAAGCATGAGTACAGTCCATCACTTCCACTACTGCTGACCACAGTCTTGTTAGAAGGTGAACTTGAAGTGACTATTCCCTTTTTTTTTTTTTTTTTTTTTTTCCCTCTGGACAGGTAGCACTCCAAAGACACCTGAGTGGTACATACCAGGTAAATGGACTTTTTGTGTGTTCTTCCATTACGTATAGGTAGTTGTTAGTACTCTATCTTTTAGTAGTTTTGTTATATTATTACTGTAATAGTTGTTTGGTACCAGCAAAGTTCATGACTGATAGAATTTCATTCTGAAAGAGCTCAGAATGCAAGAAGGAGTGTTGGCTGTTCCCAGTGTCAAACTGAAATTTCTTACTATGCTCAGAAAAAAGAAAGGGTGAGTTTTTCAGAACTGATTTCTTACATGTGTGGTATTTGTTCTGCATAGATGAAATTGGAATTCATGGAGCCCCGCTTGTTGTTGATGGAGCAGAGCTGTGGTTTGTACCAGATAAAAACCTAAGCTTCCAGGAAGCAATTTTCTACTGTCAACAAAATGATAGTGATTTAGCCTCTGTGGAGTCTTACCCAAAACTGAGGACAATACTGTCTCAAATAGAGAAGGTAAGGGGGTGTAATCTGTCTAACAGATACTTTCCGCTATAGGGAAATTTTCTTGCCAGTTGTTCCGATATAAGAAAATGTTAATCCTTAACTTTGTTCTTTGTCATGTTGGCCTTAATGGTTTTTAATTGTACTTAAAAGGAAAAGGTGAGTTGAAAGAGAATTATTTTAATGTCAGTCTTGTAAAAGAATTTTTAGATTTAAAAGTAGCCTTAACAATATGAAAAAAACCCCAAGACCCCTCGAAATGGAGAGGAAGTATGTCACTGTTTAGGGTCAGGGCAGCCCACTAGACCTAACCAGACCAAACCAGGACAAAGTGTCATAACAAGACCACCGTGTAAGCATCCCATTGTCTGCAAGTACTTCGCTAACATTGTGTCAGTGCTTAATTTTTATGCATGGGACAGCACATCATTTTTCACCTGATGAGAGGATCTAATTAGAAATCCATAATGGTCAAATAGCCTTTACTGAAAGGGGTTTGTGGTGTTCATAATAGGAAAGTATGAAAACCTTTCAAGTTTCAGCACCTCTGTTACTAACTTTCTTCAGTGCTACTGCTTGTGAGACAACACTTTTTGAAATTGGCAGATCGCAAGCTCTCTTCGTGAAATTTTTCCTGACAAGAAGTTACCTGGGAGGAGAAATTACAAGGCAGTAGAAATTGAGTATTTGGCCTGCTACACCTCTAGACTTTTTATGAACTATTTATTGTTAGGCTATTTGGTGGAAGAACAGGATTATCCTAAGGAATGTCGTTTGGAATCACATCAACTTTAGGCAGCTTGCAGCTATATCCTGGTTGTCTGGTAGAGTTTCTGCTGTGAATTCTGTGGGCATGATATATCTAGCACACATGACAGTGCTGCAAGATTTCCTGTAGTTTTGTCCAGTATGATGGAAATTAGGGATTTTTTTACCTAGTAGGTTCAGGGGTCCATCTACTTGGCATATCAGTCTCAAACTCTTTCCAATCACTGAAGAATAGCAATTCCTGCACATTTAAGAAACATTTTACATTAAAATTAATTTTGTCACTGATTTATCCTTGGTAGAGTCTGGAGCTCTTTCTCCATGGGTTGTAAAATACTAGGGTTTTTATTCTTTATTTCCACAGTTATCAAACAGCGAACAGAAGTGGTGGCTGAAGTTTATTGATTATGGCTACAGCTATCATTCACCGTATGTAGAATAATTATGGGCTGCTTTATTGTAAGCTTTTTTATGTGCTTTTTAGCAATAGAGTTAACTAGAATGATTTCCAAAGGAAAATATTTTATCCTCAAATTTATAAAAGGTTACTTCTTCTGTATCATAGTAAGATAAATAATTTGAACTAAGATGAAAGAAAATACAACATTTTTCAGTGACCATTGTTCACATCTACCTGCACCTATTCTTGCAATACTGAACTTAGAACACAGAGTACCTGAAACAGAGACAGCAGAACTGTGTAGTGCTCAGACAAAGCAAATAGTGGTTAAGATACTATAAGTGGACAATTAGAAAGTGGGTATATTTCAAAATATTGTTGAAATACATTAATTAGCTGCCAAATTCTGTTCCCATTACAAGCATTATCAACACCAGATTATTAATAATTTTATAATAACTGAATTCATAATCCATTTCTTGTGTGTCTATCAGAGCTCTAGATTTCAGGCTGTTGGGCTTTGAAATCTTAGTCTTGTCACGTGAATCCTTGAAATCTGTGTTCCTAGTAGCTAATGTATTCCCCTGATCTTTAAAATGCTTTTATTTGACTTCTAAGCCCGCTTCTGTGTTCTGCTAATAATTGGGGACCTGGAAAAAAACCCAAACCAAACAAAAACAAACCAAAACCAACAACAACAAACACAGAAAAACAAGATTCTGAAAAAAACCCTGTCTGTTGACTCTGAGGATATGTGATATCTGAGAAATACCTGAGAACCAGGAATGGGGAATTGGTTTAAGATGTCATTCTTCCAGTCAGGTAATGTCAAAGCTTTGGAGGCCTTATTAGATATATATATATATATATATATATATATATGCATCATGCTATTCATGGCTATAGAAACAGTCCAGTTCCCAGTCTAGTTCTTCCCCTCTGTCCTTCCTAGTCTTGTTAGGGAGTCTCCTAGAAACACTTACAAGCCCAAATTTTGTGTGCACTGGCTCTGTTGCTGTCAGAGTTTCCACTTGAAGATCACATTGGATTAGAGATTGACTCTGAAATCTTTATATCCAGTTTACAGTTATTTTCACGCTTCCATGATCGATTCCTGAGAGATTGCTGGTACGTTTCTAGAAAGAACTGGTATAGAGGTAAGGCTGTTTTTTATTTGTCCACCCCATCTGTCATTATATTTAACAAACAAACAAACAAAAAGTAATTACTGTTCTGTGCAAGCTCTTACATTGAATGCAAATTAATATTGAGTTAGAAGTGAGATGTCTTCCTGATGATAATCTGATTGAATTTTGAATCATTTATTTTCTCTTCATGGTAGAAGCCGTGGTACTATTTTTTTGAAGACCAGAGGCAAACCTGAATTCAGATGAGAAATTTTTATGATTGATTGTCACTCTTTTTGCAACAAATTAATTAGGTGAAATCTGGTTTTGGTGGTTACCTTTTTATGTTCATGTTATACTCTGAGCTCTGGAAATTAAATCTTAAGAGTTGTGTTAGATAGAGGAGCTTGACTGAATGTTTGCAACCACATGTGCATCTGGAGATGCAAATTTCAGTAAGTATTGCAGTCATACCAAGAGAGGTACACAAAGTAATGGAAAAGCCACCTGGAGGTACTTGAAGCTTCTTAGGTCCTTTTTTCAACATTGTTTTATATTGGGGAAAATGTATAAGCCCTGGAGAACAAATAATTCTTCCTGTCTACTGCCATTTCCACTTCAAAGCCCATTTTCCCTGTTATTCTGTTATATGCTGCTGACCTGTTTTCATCCCTATTAGCCAAAAATTGCTCTTGACTAGGGAGCCTGTCGAGTTATTGTAGGAGTCATGTAAAGCAGTACAGACCAGATGCTTTCCACATGGATGTTAGAGGATTCCTTTTGGCTTTAATGACCTTTAGGTCACAAACCCTCTTATGCTGGAATGTAAGATTAGTCCTTGTATTCAAAATCTTACTTTTTTTTCATCATCAAAAAAAAAAAAAGCATTGTTACAGCTGGAAGTAAGGGATGAGACGGATCTCTTATTCCCAGGAATACTGTATTACTGTCTGATATAAATCGTTCACATTTGTCTTTTGCTTTGCTCTTACTTTTAAAGCTTTAGATTGTACAGCACTTCACTGCAGCTGCACTGAAAAAGACTTCACTTCAGATGGGTCTTTGTCATGTCATTAAGTATGGATGGGAATTGGAGCATGATAGGCATTACCATAACTGTTTTTAAAACTTCTGTTTCTGCAGACTACCCAGTTAACTGTAACGTGAAACTGCCCTTCATCTGTGAAAAAAATAATGCCTCCTTACTAGAGAAACATGATCCCAGTTACCGCCCAGTCAGAGGAGGTTGCCCTAAAGATTGGCATCAGTTCCGGAATAAGGTACAGAGATCAAACAGCTCAATCATCCTTACCTACTTTTCATAGTACAGTAAGCTGGAGTGCCCTGCTGAAAGAGGTGGGGAAGTAACCTCTGTGTTCAGAAATGGGCTTGGGAGGTGGCTTTTGAAAACTATGAGTAGCGATTAAAATCATCTCCCCCACTTCTCTGTCCCTTATTCAGGATTGATGGTTTCTTAATTTCAAAATAATTTTCAGGTTTTTTGCTTTCCCATCACCACATGTTTAGGCCCAAGATGGTTGGTTTGTATTGTTTAGTCTTGGGCTCTGCTTCAGGACGAGAAGGATTTTAAAGGGAGAGGATGAGGTTTCTGTGGCTGAAGTGTCTTAATTCTCTCGCTGAGTAATCACAGGCAAGCTGGCAGACACTCTGCTTTCTAAGTTGCCTTAAGGACTTAACTCATTTAGAGCAGCTTTTAAGAATGAACCAACAGGCCAGAAGCCATAGTACAGTATATTTCAGTACTGTATTTTAAGTGAGTCATCTGAAGTCATAGCGAAACTTATCCCTGTTATTTGGCCCAACATTAATCTGTACATAAGAAGGAATGTGCATCAAATCTGCACGTTACGTTGCGCCAAGTTTTGCAAATTTACTTCCCATTGTTGCAGCGCACAGCTTTTATGTTCCCAGGTAGTTTCTCCCCAAAGGAAACGCGTTTACAATGAGGGTTCCTGGCTCAACCCTATCTGACTTCAGAGTTCATGTGTGAATTCTCATTCTTACACCAGAACAGGACCCTGAGGTAGCCAATTAAAAATTACTGAATTCTAATCCTCAGTGAATGAGGAGTTAGTCATTTTATATTTAGTTGTTCTGTTGAATCTAGTAGGAAATGCATGCAGCTGGTGTCAGTTTCCTTGTTTTTACAAAATCACAGAATGTTAGGGGCTGGAAGGGACCTCAAAAGATCATCTATTCCAACCCCCCTGCCAGAGCAGGATCACCTAGATTAGGTCACACAGGAACATGTCCGGGTGGGTTTTGAATGTCTCTGGAGAAGGAGACTCCATAACCTCCCTGGGCAGCCTGTTCCAGTGTTCTGTCACCCATGACAGTTTTTTCTGAGGGAAAAAAAGAGAATTTATGTTATTGAAGGAAATGAAATGCAAGCTTTTAGGGTTGTTTTAAGAACTTTTCTTATCAGTTATTTCTTAGGAAGTTATTGTATGATGAAAATGAGTTTCATTGTGTTTATTTTGCAGTGTTTCCTAAAGATGAGATCTGAGTATTTAACATTTAATGCAGCTAACGAAAAGTGCGTAACTTTTGGAGGCTTTCTTCCATCTATCTCAGATCAAACTGAGCAAGGTATGATGGTGAACTGCGAGTACTTTTAGTATGCGGTTTCTCTTCCAAATTCAGTATAGTTCTGCTCAAGAACTTTAGCAGAAAATCACTTAGCTGTCTATGTAGGCATACTGGGAGCATTCTAAAAATCCAAGACTAAAAAAAATATGTTACTGTTGTTTGCATCACTGGAAACTTAACATGGAAATCTAGTCAGTAAATATTTGAGCCAGTTCAAAGAGAAACTTCTCTGTATTATCTTAACCTGTTATAAAAATACGTTGCATTAAGAGTTGAATAGTCACTACTGAATGAAGAATTCCTGTGTTTTGCTTTGCCTGTTAAACCATAACTGAGACTGTAGACTTTTCGCTGTGAAAACTACCTTAGGAGCTGCTTCCAAGACAAGCTCAGCTGTCTGTGTGGTAATGAGATGGCAAACACAATGCACACTGGAGCACACGGGACCCTCTGTGTCTAAGTGTGCTGAGCAGCTTAAAATGGTAGTGTGTCTAAACCAGCCACCTGCACGCTCTCCAGCACACTGATAGGAGGATGGAAGGCAGCAGAACACAGAGTTGTTCCACCTTTGGAACCTGCCTCTCAGCTGTCACATAAACTGGAGTTATTGAGGTACACACAGTGAGGAAGAAATGTGTTTGCATTGGCTGCCAGTAATTTTCAGTGGTAAATGGCTGAATGAGACAGCTGCATTTGCATCTGTATTCTTGTGGAAAACTTAACAGTTCTCTGCAGGTATATGTGAAGCAGCTCAGTTGAATTCTGCACAGTGCATATTTTCTTCATAAGAAATAACCTCTTGCCAAATGGAATATGGAATGTGGACTAGGGTGACCACTACTGTATCTGCAGGCAGCAGTTGAATGGTCTTTTTTTTTTTTTTTTAATGCTATTACTGGGGAGGAATAGAATTGTAACCATACAAGTATATACATGTCTGAGACCTGTGTGGTTTTGGATGCGTTTAAGATTGCAAAAGCACAGCCATTCTGAAATGTTACAGAGCACAATCTTTTTTTCTGGTTTAGTGCATCTGGAAGTGGTTTTTACTGGTTTTTTTCTTTCCTCTCTGTAGTGGAGGCCATTTATATGGAAGGAAGGCATGGTCCTCTTAAAGAAGCATATGTCTTTCTGTAGGCTGCTTCTGCTCTTCCCAGTGCATTAGGTGGCTGGCTAGCTCTGACGTGTAAATCTTCAGTGGCTTTGTCTAGCTCAGAAAATAGGCTCTGGCTCGTCTGGCACATGGCCAATAGTTAAGACATGTCAGCAGTAGTTAATTACATAGCTTCAATTCGTCTTCCTAATCTCGACAAGCTCATTGAATGCCTCTGGTCCTAGGGGGGGTTACTGAAGCCCATTGTTTTGTGTCAGAATGGTCAGTAAGAGGGGTCTGATTTAAGGTTTTCCTTGCTGACTTTTTTCTCCAACTAAATCTGACTTCCTTTGTCCGGTCCTGCTTTCTCTGATGGTGGAGTGGGCAAACTCTGCCAGAATCCAAGGAATGGTTCTGGTTAATGGTATACATCAGTAGGGCAGGAAGGTGGGACATAAGGCTTCCCATCAATTCAGAGTGGCCAGAGGGAGCTCTTCAGTTATGTCTGCAGGGAGACAACAGAAGATCTTGCAGAGCTGTGGAAAAGCAGCTTCTGACATATGGATTTAAGTGCAAGAATACAAAGTAGTGGGCAGAGAAACAGGTTAAACTCACTACCTGCTCCTCAGCTAAGAATTTAAAGGATGGATACCAGTAGTCTGCTCCTTGAAGATAAAATTAACATGACAGGTGTTATCTTATGGAAAGAAGGGATAATAAGCATTTGGCAATCATAAAGGTCTGGGAAAGCTATGTTAATAGAAAGAGGGGTTGCATTATTTTATTTATATGAAGTGTTTTTTCAGATGTTTACTGTTGTTGTCTGAACCACAATATGTACATTTACTCTTTGCCTAACAGATTATATAACAACCTTGCTTCCTGGTATGCCAAAAGATATATGGATTGGTTTGCAGTTTCTGTTCAGCACAAAGGAAAACAAATGGATAGATGGGAGTAGACTGTTGTATAGTAACTTTCATCCACTCCTGACAGGAAGATTAAGGAAAATTCCACTGGACGTAAGTTCTGACTTTTGGCTTCTCTTGACTATTGACTAATGAAATTTGGAATATTGACCTTAAAAAGAAAAAAAAAAAAAAAGAAAAAAAAAAGAGCAGCAAAAAAATATGTAACCGACCAGATCCTGCAGTTAGTGGTTTTAACTGGCAAGCAAGGTGACTGACAGTAATGGAGTTCTGTGTACGTTTATTTGGATGACAACTTCTGAACTGAGATACAAAACACTGAAGGGTGAAGGAGAAAAAATGAAACAATTATTTAATTACTCTCCTGGAACACCTTTTCTGCAATTTAAAGATTACATGAAAGTGGTCATCAAAAAGATGTCATCAATAAGTCTTGGTTCATCTACACTTAGAATGCATCTGTAAAACATTATACATTGGTATTTTGCTCACTGCTCTACTCAAGGTGAAGCATAATAAAACCAATCAAATCACACTTAGAGGGGAGAATATTCAATGAAATTATTTAATACTTAAAATAAATCTCGTTTCTGTTTAACATATTAATTCTTTTTGAGTCCAGACACCTGGTAGTGTTTGTGAAGTAGGTGAGATGTATTGCACCAGTCCTTTGAAAGTTCTTAAACAAGTTTCGACAGGTCAGGTTCTCCCAGCTTCATGTTATTCACCTTCTCTACACAAGTATGTTTATGCCTTATTTGAGACTGATAAGCATATTTCTGGGTTTCAGCTTTTTGATGAAGAATTTAACAATCAGTGTGGTGTAATCCTCAATGATCCTAAATCACAGTATGTTGGAACGTGGAATTTTACTGCTTGTGCTGACAAGCACTTCTTGGGTATATGCCAGCGGCCTGTAGGTAAGTGTGAAGAGTCTAAATACATTACAGCCAGAGTTTGCAGTTAAGATGCATATGCCAGGAGACCTTTTAATGCATGTAAATTGTTTCACTTGAAGAGCAAGATTCTTGTAGAGGCTGAGCAGGTAAATTTTGGAAAAGCAGAGAGTAGAGGGTGATTAGTGACCTATTTTGTCAGGTGTTCAGAATTTTCCCTTTCATTTTTCAGAGCCCACTTCAGAGGGAGTATGTTTTTCTGGGAGACTGTGTAGTTTCAGTAGAACCATACTTCAGCAGACAGGGCTTTAATGTTCTGTGGGTCATGTACATTAAGGGGTGGAATAAGTGACTCAGTTTTTCCTCTTCAGAACTGTGGAAGTGAGAAGCCCTGGGAAGAAATCTCGCAGTATTTCAGTTCTCCTTAAGCATATCCATGGTTTTTAGCATTATCAGAATATGAGATATCACATACTCTTAACATGGAAGTTGGTCTCCCCAGAGCAAACCTTGAGGGCACACGTGGAGAATGATAATTTGGAGCGGTGCAGCTTTCCCTAGCTTCATACAGATCCATTGGTGTGAGTGGGTTTTCTTAATCTGAACTAAAAGTAGTATTCGGATGTAGCCATTGTGGGTTGGTCGATACCAATTACTGGAATCAGATCAAACACATATAGCTACTATATTCATTTAATTACTGCTATGGGCTGATGTTCTGCATACCCTCTTCTGAGTATCTTCTTTTAAAATAACTAACATGCTATCATGAAAAAAAAAAACAATACAAAAACCCCAAACCAACAAAACAAGCCAGGTGTGCAAAACACTCAAGAATATGCCTGCCTTCAATCTCAAATAGGCAAAGAGATTTCCCTGACCACTCACCTCTGTTTAAAATGAAAAATCTTCTTTATTTCAGTGCCAAATACTTCAGAAATTCCAAGTGTCCATTTTGAAGTCTGGATGGAAACAATGTAGTCATAAAAATTCAAAAAGGGGATTTTTATTAATAGAAGGTTGACAATATATCTGTGTAGATCAATATATTGTCTGGACTGACTAAGGTACTAAGCACCTCTTCCTTGCCAGAGCTGTAGAGGTGCAATGAGACAGGGCTTAGAACTAGATAGAACCTGATACAGTCTGGTCTTATATCTTCACTGTACTGGGGAATCTAAGGATAATTCAGGTTGGAAGTGACCTCAGTAGGTTGCAGTGGCATCTTTGAGAGTTGAGGTTGTCTAGGGCTTTCTCTTAAGCAAAAAGATGGATCATGTTCCTTGGAAATCTTGGCATGATTGTGATGTGCAAATCTCCTTGAGACATTAATCATCATCAATTACTTCTTTCAGAAATGGACACTTTCCTTACTAGCTTGTTTCCAGTTTGGTACCCCTTGACATTTGAATAGCACCCTTGGTTCCATGGTTCTTTTTTGTAGCTGGTTACAAAGTGAAAACTTTTGACAGCAGATAGATACAAACCACTTGAAACAATCTGTTTCAGCCTTGTCACTTTTCTGATCTAATGAAAACTGTAAACATCAAATTAATATTATGTTTCTGTTTTCTTGGGTTTTGGAAAATGGCCCTGTCAGCCATTTATAGCCTGTTATTTATAGACTGATTTTTTTTTTTTAATTATTTTATTTTCATCCACTCTTTCAGTAAGTGTTGTTCTGCTTGAGATATTTTAAATGTCAAGGTTTTTCTCCCTTTTGAAGAGCCAATTTATTTTTGGTTGTGTATAAAATTTTAGGCATTACCAGGCTGGCATGCTTTAATTTACCATCCAATGGGAATGTTTGCATCTTTTATTAACTGCAGTTGCTATGCACCGCAGAGCTGTGTGCCTTCAAGTATGATGCTGATAACTGTGATAACACTTAGTGCTTAGAGCACAAAGAGTGAATTACACCCCTCCCTATGCAAGGTGGATTTTCTGCAATTAACTAAGCACATGGGGAGGCAAAATCAATTCCCACTATACCCATGGATAGCAGTGAGGAGTTCTGGGACTAAGATCTGCATAGACAAGTTTTGTGGCCCATTACGTTCACATAAGCATAAATCCACAGGCTCCACAGAGATAAATGAGTCAAGTTTAGTTGTTGCTATGTTGCAGCAGAAAGCAGTTGCTCTGTCCTATTCATGTATTTAATTTACGTTCTAGAATATGTTTTCAATTCAATAAATAGAATTCTTAACATTATTTAGCAGTTAGTTAAATATAGCAAATATAAAAAGATGTGAACCGGAGTTTAGAGTATGATACATAAAAATAGATTGGCTTTTGTTTTCTTCTTTCTATCTCAAGTGTCAAAGATATTTGCTTCTAATTATAATTATTAGCATAATCTACTGTCTAAGAATTCTTTTTTTCCCAGGAGGAATTAAAACAGTTTTTTCTATTTCTCACAGAGAAATTAGTTTAAAATGTATTCCAGTGTTAAACCACCTAATAACTGGATTTCCTTCTTATGTATAGGAGCTGCTGCTAACCAGACAGAGCAATTCCTTAATAAAACATTGAGCTATCAAAATGTTCAATACATGATAATTCCAAAGAATGTGTCCTGGAATGATGCAATGGCTGCATGCATAAATAACAAGATGCAGCTGGTTAGCATCACAGATCAGTTCCAGCAGGCTTTTCTTGCTGTTCAGGCTGCCCTTCATAATTACCCACTGTGGATTGGACTCTTCAGCAGAGATGTAAGTTTTGTTTTTCCCTCAGACTCTGGCTTAAGGTAATTTTTAGAGTTGTGTGAAATAGAAACTAGGATAAAGAGTGAAATGAAATTAATTTCTGGGGTAACTGTTTTCATTTATGGGTAACCATCTGGAGGGTCTCAAGATGAATGTTTTAAATCTTCAGTTCTCCAAGGCACATGTCTCCACTGGACAGAGACTGTTCTTTTAAAAGATTATAGGATGAAGGGATCTGTTGTAGGGTGGCAGCAACATAGATCACGGAATCATCTTTATCTCTTTTGTTAAAAAATGAGTAATTATTATTGCCATTTAATATCAGCGCCACTTACAGTGCCACTCTAGGCAGACAATCCAAAATCTGTTTTAAAAGGGAGAAACAAGAAATGGTAAACAAACCCCCAAATTAATCATTTGACCGTTTCCAAAGATACATTTCTGAAGCTTAACTTAGACTCTGTTGTTACTTCATGTTATTTGTGCCTGTGCTTTGAGTTAGAGGGAGACACCCCTGAGACAGGTTAGTGGGTCTTTTCTTTTTTTCTTCTGTTTGTTTTGTCTTTGGAAAAGTCAATGCATGAGGTACTGCTTTGCCTTTGTTACCCAGAGGACTGCTTGAAGATCTTCACTGTGGATTGGGAGCTTTCTCAACTGTTAATTAAATGGCTTGGGTTTCCTTGCAGGGTTTATCTTTTTTGTCAAGCATGTGAGTCCTGAGATAACTGCAAAAAAAGTTAAAATATATTTGAGAAGTGCCTTACCTACAGAGGTTAATGGTGTTCACTCAGCACCTGTAATGTTACAATCTTCCTATGTCAGTAATGGACTACTAAGTATTCTAAGCAGTCAGGGAAGGGGAGGGGGAAACCAACCAAACAAAAATTTGAGTATATACTTAATGGAGAATCTTTTTAAAGGGAAACAGACATTTAATCTTAGTGAAGATGGGTAAACCAGAGAAACCTATTTTCTCACCTCTTTTGAATCTTTATCTGTAAGTGAAGATCAGATGATTCATTTTGCTGCATACAACTCAGGCATGCACTGACTTTTCGCTCTTGCAACACGTGGTTATTTGGGCACAATTAAAAAGTTACATGAAAGGAAATTATAATGAAACTGGTCAACAGAACTTGTTACTCCAGTGCTACAGTTGTATACACAAAAGAAAGATAGAAGATAAATTACGAAGTGGCAGGGGGATTTCCTGAATAAAACCTTTAAATGTGAGATTCTTAAAGGATGGCATGCTTGTTGCATGTGGGTTTTTTCTTAGTCCTCCTGCATCCTCCAGGGCATGAATGCATATGATTTATTAAATCAGTTAAGTATTTAATAGATGACTTTCAACTCAGTGTGGAGTAACTGAGATTGGGCCTTATTCTCAGATATTATCAGTTTTCCAAGACCAGATAATTACCTCCACCATTGATGTGCAGATGCAAATATTGCAGTTTGGACATCTCATTGACAGACCCTCCTCCATAAGCAAAGTAGTTAAACATCACTGTTTGATAGTCTGCCATCTACTTCAGCTAATTCATATTTTTACAACTGCAAAACTTAAAATAAAGAAAGCTGTTCTAATAGGAGCAGCAGATCAGATCACGAGGGCAGTGGAACACTTATAGTTCTCACCAGAGATTCTGTAACTGTCTAGCCAACATAGATATGTTATCGTGCAATTTTCTGTACCTAGTATTTTTTTTTTTTTAATGCTGTAATCTCATCCCTTTTACAATGCTAGGGTGGAAAACATTATGGCTGGCTGGATGGGAAACATGTTAGTTTTAGTCGCTGGTCTGAAGATGATGAAGAAACAAGTGAAGAATGTGTGTTTTTGGATACTGATGGCTTCTGGAAAACTTCTGACTGTTCCTCTGAAAATCGAGGTGCTATTTGCTATGCATCAGAAAGTATGTATCTTAGCATAATACTTATAAAAGTGGAATTTTGTTTTATTATGAAGCATGTTTGATAATTTCAGATTATGACTTCAAAATTTCAACTTTTTTTAACTTGCATTTTCTCAGAAAGGCTGATTTGCATGCCAGGAAAAAAAGAAACAAACTTAACTTCAAATAGTGGAGCATGCATCTGTTGGTCTTAATCCACATGGTACTTAAAAATTAATTCAGAGTGGGTGCATTGGGCCAGACTGTACCCTTCACACTGCCAACTAATTCTACCTTTGCACTGTTTCTGTAAGACTGTTCACAGAACGGCAGGGGTTGGAAAGGACCTCTGGAGATCATGTAGTCAGACCTCCCTGCCAAAGCAGATTTGCCTAGAGCAGGTTGCACAGGAACGTGTCCAAGTGGTTTTGAAAGTCTCCGGAGAAGGAGACTTCACAACCTTTTTGGGCAGCCTGTTCCAGCACTTCATCATCCTCACAGTAAAGAAGTTTTTCTTTATGTTGAGGTAGAACTTCCTGTGTTCTGGTTTGTGCCTGTTGCCCTTTGTCCTGTCCCTGAACACCATTGAAAAGACACTGGCCCCATCTTCTTGACACCCACCTTTCAGATACTTATAAACATTGCTAAGATTCCGTGTCAGGCTTCTCTTCTCCAGACTAAATGGACCCAGTCCTGTCAGCCCTTCCTCATAAGAGAGGTGGTCTGGTTCCTTAATCATCCTTGTAGTCTTCCATTGGACTCTTTCTAGCATTTCCCTGCCTCTCTTGAGCTGGGGAGCCCAGAACTGGACACAGTACTCCAGATATGGCCTTACCATGGCAGAATAGAGGGGGAGGAGAACCTCCTTCGACGCACTGGTCACACTCTTCTTAATGCACCGCAGGTTACCATTGGCCTTCTTGGCCACAATGACACATTGCTGTCCCATGGATAATTTATTGTCCAGCAGGTCAGCCCTTAACCTGTACCAGTGCATGGGCTTATTCCTCCCCAGGTGCAGGACTCTACACTTGTCCTTGTTAAATTTTATTAGGTTCTGCTCCATCCAACTCTCCAGTCTGTCCAGGTCTCACTGAATGGCAACACAGCCTTCTGGTGCGTCAGCCACTCCTCCCAGTTTCATCAGCAGACTTGCTGAGGGTACACTCACTTGCTGTTGCATACTAATCTCTCCCACTTGCATGTGGAAGAAGACTCAGCTACCTCCTGTACTTAGATCCTTAACATTCTGTGACCTCATAAATCTCATCAGACATGAAAGTCTATAGAGGGAGGAGGTACATGACTACATGCAGAAGAAAGATAGGAGGTAGACAGTGAATTGAAAGGTGTAAATTAAAGTAATCTGCAGTTCACAAACCCCTTCTAAATATATACCAATTATAGCAAGAGGGGTAGAGATGTAGCAGGACATCTTTTGTAGGTAGATACATATGCAGAACAGTCCTTTCCTGAAAAATGAAAAAAATCCTTCTGAGACATCATCAGAAATTTCTTCCCTCTGAGACCAAAACATTATAATTTGGTTTTGGATTTTTTTTTTTCCCTCCATTTTTTTTCCCCTCTGTTTTTTTTCTGTCCCACAGAAGTTAAGCCAGTTAAGCCATTGTTTTACATACTGAGTCACAGTTAACTATTTTGTGCTTGCAGTCTAAGCAACTGCAGGAAGAGTCCTTCTCAATCCTCAGGTATTACAAAGCCAGAGAACCAAGACGTGTTGCCAGCTCTGCAGTAGCTGATTTGTTATGGTGATCTGCCTTCATACAAGAGGCAATAAGAGCTTCTGGTTATTGGGCCACACTTAGCGTTTTTATGTAGAGATTTTATTAAGCCTTTCTAAGATAACAATTGTGAAAAATTGTAAGCAGCTGTATTCTTCAACAATGCTTACTGCTGATTTTGTTTCTTAAAAAAAAAAAATCACCATCATGAAGAAAGTGAAAGCAACAATATATTACATTTTTAAAGGATGGCACTTAATTTGTCTTGAATGTTTTTAAATCATACCTGAAAGTGGTTTGTGGTGTGTCAGTTTAAGTCTTGCTTTTATTAAGTCATGTGCTGAATATCTTCTTTCCCTCTCTTAGAGAAGATAGAAAAAGAACAAGTTACACAAGTTAAGTGCCCACATAAGATTAAAAATACACCGTGGATATCATTTAGAAACAATTGCTACACTTTCGTGATAACAAAAAACAGATGGAGAGAAATGAAGCCTCAAGAAGCTCATCATTTATGCAAGAAAATGAGTAAGTACTTTGCCATATTAGAAGTGTTTATGGACTTAATATAGCTTGAGGGAGATGAGTTTTAGATCTGACTCACTGTCTTACAATGACAGCAAAATGAGTATTGAGAAAGGTTATATCATTTGGAAATGTGCATTAATGTTGCATTGCCTAATGCTGTTTGCCCTTGCACTGCTCTGTTAAAAAGTACCAGAGCATGAGAAGAGTTTGAGAGATGTCCAGAAGCTATTGAATTCTGAGATCTCTGAAAAAAATGGGAAGGTTTTGGGGTTTTTCTCTTAATAATATACAAATTTTAAATAGATTGTTATCCCCTTGGCAACATTCTGGCTTTACAGTCACATGTATTTCGTGGGTTCCTCCTCCCCCTGCCATTGCAGTGTGGAACACTTAGGTGAACAAAATAAACAGAAAATAGTCCAATTCAGAAAAGCACGTGGTCTTTTCTGTCCATCCTGAACAAAGTGTAAGCTTAAGAACAACTTCCATTTACATTAAACCATTGCTCATGGCACTTCAGCTATGCATTTTTCTATTTTTCATCTATTCATTTCAATTCAGTATTTTTCTAAATACTGTTTCTCTACTAGGGTATTCAAGACAATCATGAAAGTTTGTTGATATTTTTATGTTCTGTGCAGAGAATTTTTACTACATAAAACTTGAAGTTACAGTAGGACCTACAAATACCTCTGGACCTGATGTCTTTCACTTACAAAACCAGGGGGAGCACTGTTCATAATACCTTTGAAAACTGTTTACACTGTGTTCAGTTAGTGATTATGTTTTAAAAGCCTAACTTATACACGTTCTTGACCTATCTGTAATAATTATTAACAATAATAGAGAAAAAACCCCATTGTGATTGAAAGATGAATTTTGTAAGAAAGGAATTAAAAAAAAAATATTTCAACAGACCCAGAAGCATTTGTTCTGAGTGTTCGAGATGAAGAAGAGAATAACTTTGTTACTGAGCAGCTTCGTTCATTCAGCGGACTGGCTACGTGGGTCTGGCTGGGTGTGATTTATGATGACAGTGGTAAGATTTAAGGCTTCTTTTCTTAATAACTGCATTGGAGACAAAGTTTGCAGCATTAAGTGCGTGTTTCTTGCGTGTTTTGCTACACAACTGAAGTCAAAAGCGCATGCAAACCTATAATAATGCTTTATATTTGTATTTTGTCTTCTAGAAGAAAATAACTGGGCATGCTTTCTGTTTGAGAGATAATTAGATCCAGTATGTTCTGTTTAGTCTAATTTGATTTCCCTGGAAAGCAGGACTTAAAAGAGCCTGAATGTATCATGCTAACATATTTAGCATTATATATGGAACTGATTTACAGTAGCTTAGGGTTTCGCTGCATTTTTGCCAAGGTGAATATCTGTTGATGTCATTAATATACTCCAAGTTAAATCATATTTGTCCACATAATGCCAGTGTTTTAATAAATATGCAATGTTTTCCACAGATAATGTTCTCAAGTGGTATGATGAAACTCATCTGACTTACAATAACTGGAGGCTGGGAAGACCTAATATAAAGAAGAGCAGTTTTTTTGCTGGTGTAAATCTTGATGGGTTTTGGGATATTTATAATTACTCCCAAAGTTGGCATGGTCATCACTATAATGTGTACAGTATTCTCGCCTGTAAAATCGAAAGGGGTAAGTAGTAGAGAAGATTAATGTCTAGTATTGGAGTGTTGGGTGAAGGTCATAATTTAAGTCCTAATTCTGAAGTCCCTGCTATATAAGGCTTTGGTTTGGCTCCCGGTAAAACCTGTGGCACAGCACTTAAGGGCTTCTGTTGCTATGTGGTCAGCCTGTTTATCACTGCTCTGATATTCTGAGGAGGAGGAATGTGTTTGCTGTACTCCTCCATGAACTGCTAACAGTGTTCAGGGTAGCAAAAGATAACTTACTTGATAGAAGTGACTTGCACTGAACACCTGAATGCTTGAACTGCATTGATGTAGATGGATTTTAATACTTCCCATGTGTTCCTAGTAACTTGAATGAAGTGAACAGAATTTGTTACCTTCTTATTGTTTGAACTAGGTCCACAACAGCACAAGCCTCCCTTGCCTGAGTCTATTCCACATGGAAACAGAACATACAGGATCCTTCAGAAAAAGTTAACATGGTATGAGGCACTGAGAGAATGCAAAAAAAACAAGAGTGATTTAGCAAGTGTACACAGTGAGTCACAACAATTATTTCTAGAAGATATTGTCAAGCAGGATGGATATCCTCTATGGATTGGGTTGTCAATTCATGATGTAAGTATATACTTACTGTTGGTGATGTCACGAACAGCTTGTAAATAGTTTTCTTCACAGGGCAAAAAATACTCTGATGCTTTTTTCCAGTTTCTTGGAATCTCTGTTCCATGTAGTAAATTACCTACTTTACAAATCCTGTGTAACATGTATTAAGGTATATTAAATTTGAGTGTACATAGCCATGCTAAGATATTTTTCTGAATCCTTGACATTTTAAAATAATACGGTGGTGCCGAAGCACAACAAAGCACAATTTGCAACGTTACCTTTAGAGGGTCCAGATTTTACAGCCCTTTGTAGGATCAGATTCCATTGCCAAATACAATCAGGCAAGGCTGTATGGAACTTGTTTAGTCCAGGTCAGGACTGGCTCTCCAATGCAGTTCAGGAGATGGCCTTCTAGAAAGTTATGTGTCCCTTCTCCCAAGAGACATAACAAGAGGCAGCTGCAGATCTTCCTCCTCTTCCTGATGAACTTTGCAGCCAAAAGCCTGTGACATCAACCCTGCTCTCCATGCTAATTGCCAGACCTGGTCACAGTAGTTAATTGACAGGAATACCCCTCTGCAGAGGTGCGTGGTCTCTATGCGTGCCTTTGCTACCTCTGCCTGTCCTTTGATCTGCATGGGTCCCTCCACTTCTCAAAATTCATACTGTTCATCATCATGGGTTTCCAGCAGTGTATCTGAAGTAGGCGCTAGCACTGCAAACCACTTGTGAGCTGCCCAGCTTTACTCACTGACACCACCTCAGCAGTTGAGCAGTTGGCAGCTATTTAGTAAGGCTTATAGCAAGGCAGACAGGCTACTTAAAGGTAACAGCAGGATGAAATTTAACCAAAATGTTTGCCATAGAATGAAACAAGGCATGTTACAGATTTCAACTTAAAATATGTCAGACATTCTCAGTTCCCACAAATAATCACAATTTCTGTGGTCAGAACTGATGGAAAATGCACAATGTGTTGTACATTTATTTAGTGTGCATTTAGCAAATGAGGCCACCTGCACTTTTAACTTAACACTCTACAATGGATAACTAGTACTACATGACTGACAAGATTTAAACCACAACTGTGCTGTGGTTTAAAATGTTGCTTTTTTTTTCTTTAATTAGGGAAGTAAAGCTAATTTTGAATGGTCAGATGGAAGCAACTTTGACTACTACCCTTGGGAATTAGAAAACTCAAATACTACTGGGAACTGTGTTCTGTTGGATACTAAAGGATATTGGAACCGTACAAAATGTACAAGTATTGCTGAAGGTGCCATTTGCTATAATCCTCCAAACAGTAAGTGTTATTTTTAACATTTTGTGTAGTTGCCTTGTGTACTCGATATCTTTACATGTTATTTGTAGAACTAGAAATGAAGGCTGAACTACTATACATGATTCCCTCTTTAAGAAGAGCTCTCTATCAGGAATGAGAAAACACTTTTTAATACTTAAGGGAGATTAATTCTTTCCATTCCAGTGATGAAAAATCTAAAATGAGCCTGATCACTTTTTGGTCACCTGTGATACAAATATCAAACTGTCTGTATCTTTTCTGGATCAAACTCCTTCTCAAACACCTACAACAAACTTAAAAAAAACCCTAAAAGCCAGGAAAAAAAAATGATTCCCAAGTCACTGGGACTTGTCTTGTGCCCATTTTCAAGTAAATTCATCTGACGCATGAGGGAACGTAAGCTAATTGAATCACAGTTGTTGGTAGGAGAAGTAGTCCTTGTTAATACACAACTGTCCTGTTACAACAAAGAGACTGCACAAATACCTACAGCAGAAATAATGTTAATTTCTTGTCTTCACAGAGAGACAACTGCAGCCAAAGCAAGCAAGCAGAGCTCCGGGATGCCTGCAGATGAGTGGTACCCTGCCATGGGTACAGTATAAGGATCATTGTTATGCATTTGACATGGAGTTCTACAATTTTTCAGTGTATAATGTGGAAGATGCTAAGAAAGTCTGCCAGAAGCTGAGTATGTGTAGACTTTCATAGAATCATAGAATTATTATGGTTGGAAAGAACCTCTAGGATCATCAAGTCCAACCTTCATCCCAACATCTCCCTAACCACTAGACCATAGCCTCAGGTGCTACCTCTGCTCATTTTTTAAACACCTCCAGGAATGGTGACTCCACCACCTCCCTGGGCAGCCTGTTCCATTGCCCAACCACTCTCTCAGTAAAGAATTTCTTTCTAATGTCCAACTATCTAATATTTCTAATATCCTGACACAACTCGAGGCCATTTCCTCTCATTCTATCATTAGTAACTTGGGAGACGAGACTGACACTAGCCTCACTACAACCTCCTTTTAGGTAGTTGTAGAGAGCACTTTCACGTTACAACCTGTAATTTGTCCACTATTTGAAAAGAAATAAAGCCCAACAACCAAAAACCCTACACTTACTATACTTCAGCTTTTACACTTTAGTTTAGGAAGAGTAATAGTAAGCTTTATCTTTGAACAGTTGTTAAAGGTTCTTGATAAAACACTGCAGCGTGCTGACAGATGGTTCGGCACTTGTATCTGCAAGTAAAATGCAAATAGGCACTGATAGAGGAATCGAAAATTTCAGGCTTACAGTTTAGGGAAATTATATTATATGCATACTATTATTTATAATGAAATTAGCACTGTTAAGCAGCAGTTTCTTCTTATATCCCTTCTTTAGATGCTTGCTAATAGGGAGCTATCAAATGGTTCAAAGCATGTAATTTATAGATACTATTAAGACATAATATCACTAAAATCCCCTTAATTTTATGTCAAATTAAAGGAGTATCTCTCTTCTTTGATAAGCTAGTTGGAGAGTTGTATTGTGGAAGGTGATGTTAAGCAGTCTCAGGCACAGAGTTTTTAATCACCTTCTTATCTTAGAAGCTAGTGACTGTCATAACTTTTACTGAATTATCAATGATGTGAAGCTGAACTCTCTACGTAGGACTGAAAGAAAAGATGCAAGTACTCCCAGTCTTGGATGCAGTTTTCTATTGAGTCTATGTCCTCGTAGTTGAAAGAGAAAGCTATCTTTCTCTAAATTAAGCTTCTGGGTTATATTTGTGTATATTTGCAAAGAATGGGTACACTCTCAGACAGCCTCCAGTATACCCTCTCCTCCCTCATATATAAAACCCCCAAGGTACAATGAGGGATTGATTTAAAAATTAATTTGACTCAGCAGAATGCTGAGCATTTCTTCAACTATATTTTTGAAAAGGGCTTATTATTTGGACAAGACTAATAATTCTGTTGGTGGCTTATCTTTTGATACCTTCCATGTGTGTAGTCCACAGCTGCAGGAACTTCACTCCCGTTTTATTTTGTATGACCTACTTGAATAACCAGTCGCCTGAAGCCATGTTGTATAACATGCTGTATTTTAGGGAATAGGATATTTATGTCTGTATTCTGCAGGTTACTTCAAGCTAACTTTACAAGCCCAGGTCAGCAAATTTTTTCCCTATGGTAACTGTTCCCACAGAAAACTCAGTGTACAAGTACCATAAAAAAAAAAAGTGTCTGAAGCTGCGATGCTGACCAGTTTCCTCTTCCCCTTAGGTCCTTCAGCAACCCTTCTGACTATAGTGGATGCTGAAGAAAACACATTTGTGAGCACACACATAAAGGAAAATGATCTCATCACCAAGAATGTATGGCTTGGCCTGGCTCAGAGCTCTAAGGGTGAGAAGTCACAGCTATGTATGAGCAAGAGTATTTTGTATAGTAAATAAAAACAAATCCTCAAATAAGAATACATTTTTATAGTGTTGATAGCCTACGGTAACTTCTGCATGAGGTTGGAATCCCTCATTTAACATTATAAGGTCTTTTGGACTTCATTGTATCTTAAGTCCCTTCCTGTTGCACACTTCCAGGAGTCACTGAAATTCATTTTCCCCAACACTGTCACTGGTGTCTAATGGTTAAGCTTCAAATGCATCAATTGCTAAAGGTTTGGGGAAGGCGTGGCTAAAAGTGATGTGTTTCTATTTATTGCTTTTTATATACAGGATAGATTGTCACCCCTGTTTCCCTTAGCAACATAAAGAAATAAATAGACTGTGAATGACATTGTGTAGCATTACAGCATGTTTTAGTGTTCTAAACTAAGAAATTTTGTTTTCCTAACAGGTCAGTCCCTGAACTGGCTTGACGGCTCATCAGTTCATTATGTCAACTGGGAAAATAAAACTGCAGAAGTCAATGAAAAATGCAGTGTTATCCTGTCCACAACTGGCATGTGGTCCAAAGTTGACTGCAATCATAGTCAAAGCAGAGTTGTTTGTAAAGCTCCTTTAGGTACGAAAGCATTAATTTTTAGCTTTTCTTTTTTTTAATGGGGAAAGTCCGTGTTGAAATAATGAAAGTGCAATTCACAGAAGAACTTGTCAAGTACCTTAGCCAATGCAAGAGCCTGCTGTTGCTGTTTTGCCATAAAAGTGCACTTAGGGACACATGGTGTAGGAATTTACTTCTCCTGCTCCCACTATCGACTTAAAGGGTAAGGGAGAGAACTGAAATTTCCACTTATGAGAAAGCATAGTAGTTGCTATCGCTTCTTACCACAGGGGCTCTCATGGGTGAGTCTCAGTAAGTTGGAACAGAAAAACTTCTGCTTGTAAGAGGTGCTCAGTAAGCAAGTACTGCAGATTGTGTTTTCAGTCTTGAGGAATCTTCTGTAAATGGCACCCCACAGCTCTAGAAAAAAAAAAGACTCGGGCCTCATGTTAACTTGCTTATACTCTGCTCTGCACAGGAAAGAAAGCAGTTACCTGAGCATTAAGCAAGCAAGTTCTTGAGAAGCAGTGGAATATTTCTGACTTTGTATACATTTTCACTGAAGTGGAAGTGCAGGAATAGATTTAACTTTCTGCTGCTAAGGAAGACCTCAACAAGATCTTTTCAATCCAAGGGAAGCATCATTCCCTTCCACTCCAAGGGAGTCCAGGATCTCATTAGATTTCTGTAGTACACAGACCTTGAAATGAATGGATCATTTACTAGTAGGTGTATTGACAGAGATTCCTTGCAATCTAAGTATGATTAGGAAATTAACAACAGAATGGTCAAAGATAAGCTAAATAGATGCTGATTTATATGGGAACCTGAGTACCCACGTGATAAAGACTGATGAAACAGTTTGCCTTAACCTCCATTCAACAGGCGCAGCGTTAGTGTACGCATCCACCCCACAACAAAAGACTCTTACCAACAGAACTCTTCCAGAATAACTACATGTGCTTTGTTCCGTTACAGGTTCTAACCATACCGGGGTGGCTGTAGCATTTGCCCTGCTAATTATCTTGGTCTTCATTGTGGGATTAGTGTGGTACCTCTATAAAAAGCACAGTCTTCACTGGAGCGCCTTCTCTTCAGTACGCTATCAAAGAGGGATGAACGATGACGAAACCGATGATATGTTCGCAAAAGAGAACTATTGAGAAACTGTTCCTTCTGGGCAATTTAGCATGAGTTTCACTGTGTGAAGCCAAAAAGAATGAACTACTTGATGCTTTATTACTTCTTTTTGGAAAAGTAATAAGAAGGTTATTAACAGAGGCTAAATTTTGTGCTTTTCTACAAGTGCAATTTTTATTCAAGTCCTTGGTAATTACTTACATTTGGCCTCAGCCATTTAAGATGCAATATTTCTAAAGTTCTGTGATATTTTAAGATTTACAGTACTTTCTCTTTACTGGAATGAGGTTTTAGTGGAATAATTGATGCCAACAGTACTTTATGCAACATCACAGTAATGAATGCACTTAAAATTGCTACATGTATTCTGTAACTTTGTACAGTTATCCATCAGTAACTTTGTGCCATGTGATACACCATTTTGATACGCCATAAGGGTTTTGCTGCTAGCATTGGGTTAGCCTGTAGAAACAACCTTTGTAATAAGCAGTTAAAAGTTTTTGATATAGCAGGGGAAAAGGGAGTTATCAGACAACTAAGTATTCATTCCCCTCCAACTAGAAATTAAGTTTCCTTGTTATAGGGGAGGAAGATCATATTGTGATTCCCCCCAGCAAGGACACACACACAAAAATTATGTTATAGGGGTGAGAGAACAATCTTCCTTAGCATGTAGTATGTACATTTTTAATAAAGAATTATGGGGAATGCCTTGCACTAAAGCCATGCCATGTAGATATAAACAGAATATTTGTATCCTGAGAATGTGGCAAGCTGGCAGATCACTCGTCTTATCCCCTGAAGGCAGCAGTGGGCTTAACAAAAACACCCATTAAGTGCTAACTGCAAACACAACCAGAACAAGATACAACAAAAGCCTTAGCCCTACAGAACATAATATTCATGCCTTTGCTTTTATCCTGTGACATAACTACACAGAAATGGTTCAGTTTCTTTTCACAGCTTCCTTCACAAAGTTTGGAAAGCATAAATAGCAGGAATCAGTATCAGGACCCAAGCATGAATTAAGAAGATTAAAGAACCTGCACATGGAGTAGTATTTACAGAGAGACATACCGCATTCTATGGTGTATCTTCTGACTACTCTGAAATTAGAGTGATTTTCTTGGAGATCAAAACACAGAAAAGACCTGCTCTGTTTTGTGATCTGTTGCACAGTGACACCCAAGGACAGAACTGTTGCAGTGACAATGTTCCTTGTCATGTAATGAGATCCTCCTGACACTTACTTCCCCTACTATTCTGAACTTTTACTAGGATTAGATGCCTAACTTGATAGGTGAAATATGTCATTTGTCCAAGAAACAATATAAAGATATATCTAAGGAAAGAGTGAGAAAGAATGTAAGGTAAGCTTCTGTACATAAACGCTAAAAATACTTGAGTATTTTACATAAAACTTAAACTTGATTTTTGTATGTGAATGTGTCACTGTGGCCTTTTCTATGCACTCTAAAGAAAGCTATAAAGGGAGAAAGGGAAGACAGCATTTTATGTATTAATTACTCTAGTGGTTTGATCAATTAATGTTTTGAAAAAGTCATTAGACTTTTTTAATGCACAATGAACAGGCACATTTACTTTCATGAAGGAGGATGTGTAAGACCAAATCCCATGTAGTGGTGGGATGATACGGTAAGTAGGAATGCCTTCAGTCTGACATGCTGAGGAAAGTACTACTGATTTCTCTGAAGCAACAGTGCGAGGTCATGTTCAGCTGCCTTTTCCCCCCCTGCAGTTTACTTACATTGACAGCACTTTTCTTTGTTCCTGTTTGCACTATTTTGATAAGCAAGTGCTTATAATTAGTACTGAGAAATAGCAAACCTACTGTAGGTACCGTTTTAGAGCCTGTCAGAGCAACAGCCTGAAGGGGCACAGCAAAGGAAACATTGTGTTAGTTTGCTGGTCAAAGTAGTAATAATTTTTGTTATTTATTCAGTACTTTGGGCACAGTTGTGAACATCTTTCTTCTTTCTTGAAGTAACTTGTAGAAAAAGTACTTACGATACTATGTAATGAAAATAGCCCTCACCCCCTCTTTAAACTTATCAAGGTATGAGAAGTGTTTGAAAAGTAACAAAGCCTGGTTCCTGTCATCTTCTGGGTTAGCTTATGTATCTAAGTGCTTTGCCAAATGACTCTTAACTTAATGGACTAAAAGTAAGTGTTGTTTATTGTCCTTTTCTAACAACAGCTAAAGCTGGGAAAATTATTTACGAATTTTCATGTTGTGACATTTACTAGTTTTATAGATGTTTATACTTTGAGCATTTTTAGGTGTGAATCTGAAATGAACAAATGGAAATCAGTAAAATTCTAACTCTCCAGCACACATGAATATATACCTTTTATAAAAAAATGTATATTTTATTCTTATGAATGATGTAAATAATTTTTAAGGCCCCCTTTTCTCATGTTTGTTTCTTCATACCCAAGTTGTCTAATCACTGGTAATTCTTATTTGAGTAAGCACAACTGCCTTAGTGCAGGTGATTAGCCCACTTTATTTGAAATACACAAAGCTTATTTAGCAGTATTGTTAATTGAAAGAATAAAGTTAAATAAAACATTAAGCTGCTTACACTGGTTTTATTTCCGTGGAAGCAGTTAGAACTAAGGCACAGCTTATTAATCACTGGGTAAAAATCACACAGCACAGGGGCTATAATAGAAATAATAACAATCTTTTGAGTGTTTAAACAGAAGGCCAGTAACTTCATTTTTGCAGTTGCAAACATACTTTATCAAGGAACATGGTTACACCTAGCTTTTATCAAGCTGCTTCTGGGCTTATATAGGAAGGGAATGTTCCTCTGTGCCTTTTTTTTTTAAATCAAGATGTAGTTCATTAGCCCAAATTAACTCCAAAGCACTTTACAAGGCCTCCCAACATAACTCCTTATAAAATATGGGCAAAGTTAATTTACTTCCAGCAATGGTCCATTTGCAATTAAAGCATGAGATATATTCATTTTAAGCATCATCTGAACTCTGAATTCCAGACCTCCAGAATATGCAACCACTGGTCAAAGGGCTGTGTTATTTTTAGCTGCAGCGATGGCTTGCTGGGAGAAACATCCTGTTGTGCAAGATGATGAATGACATCATGTGTTCCAAAAACATTAATCTAAAAACTGAAGATGTTGAATAGGGAAATGGAAGCACAGAATTTAAGTGCTTTCCCCAGGTCACAGAGCACCCTCATTAAGTGGGAAGACATCCTGAAATTCCTTGATCTCAGAGGACAGACTGTCTGCTGTACTGGTAGCTTTAGACAAAAACTGCAGCTTCAGGTAAATGCACAAAGGCTTCTGCACAATTACAGCTTGAATTCTGACTCTGGCTCACTGGCCTCCTCCCAGGGCAAGTGAAGCAGAAAGGGGTTGGGTTCTTCTTCCTGAATTTTGCCCAGTTTCTGAGGAGTTTGTGTCATGGAAAGGTTAATCCACATCTACTGCTAGATGAGACAACATTTTTATTTTTATAAACACTGTTCCTTCATCAATAATTGATATAGAAGTCAAGTACAAGCGCTTACACGTAAGCACCATTTGGGCCTTACGTATGTGTTGTATTTCTTACAATTTTTTTCTTTCAACCAACTGCACCATCTGCTCATTGCTCCGGACATATGTTATACATCTAAACAGTTTTGAAAGGATGAAGTAAATTGCACGGCCTGTCAGTGATAATTTTGTGTGTGGCTGCAAATAAAAGTCCAAACATTACAATCTTTGTTGTTAAAAGTCAGAATTCCAATTTGGATGCTGTGTGCATCCCCTGTTGCTGTGTGTATGGAGCACACTGGGATATGTAACACCCAGGTTCATAGAATATAGTCAAATTCATTCCATTGTCAAGAAGTACGTCAAGTTCTTATTGACCAAATTAAACAGACTTTGCACAGTTTCAAAAGCAAGAACTGAGCAATATGAAAGACTTACACTTAGAAAAAAAAGGAGATTAGCTACAGGAAAGAAAAAAAAATCAATTGTCACTCTAATGGACCTTTCCCATTTATTTCTGAGGAGTTTTAAGATGAGAGTTGGCAAAGCATTAGAAGAGGTAATTTTCTGTTGGTAGCAAATTAACTTGCAAATGGTGCATAACACAAATGCCATTATAAAATGCTGTTATGTCGGGTTTATTCCTTATGGTATTTCCAAATTGAAAACTCTGCACTTTATCATAATATTTGCCAGTAACTAAAATGTTAAACATATTTGAGGGGTAGGGAAGGATACCAGATTAGGTTTTATTGTGACTACATGGTAATGCAACACAGATTGCAAGTCCTTCTGGATTTCTATTTGCCAATGCAGCAGGGACTATAAACAGACAAATAGTGGTTTGTTAGCTTTGCTCCTTTTCAGCATAAATAGAACAATTTACTCCAAGGTGGCTTTTAATAAAATGGAATTTCAGTGATACAAAATCATTACTGCAAAATGTGCTCTCCTTGTTATACTGGCCCCTTATGTGCACATTTCTTGTTAGAACAAGAAAGAACAAAGATCTTCACTCTGTATCTTGGGACACTCACAGATAGCAAGAGTACTCCTGCTTTCTGTAAAACTTTTTTCTAAGTGTCATTTGTTATAGTTCCCCTTTAATAGCTGCTATAGAACAGATGGTTATACAGAAAGGTGGTGCTTATACTTTGTACAAGCTAGCAAGGCTTGTATGAATATTCAAATTAAAGTTACAAAGTACGTGGTTAAGATGATTTCACAAATACTCATGATAAAATGTCATCCTCATCAGCAACAGAACTGCTTTCTGTTTCATTGAAATGTCTTTATTTTCATAAAGATGATCTGAATATTCAAACAGCATCCTGCCAAGTGAGAGCATGAACTATACATGTATGTGGACAATAGGAGGACATGTTCACCAGGGCTTGAATTGTGAGCTACTTTGGTGATAAGGGTTGGGTTCCTGAAATTTCCGTCTTACATTGTCTACTGTGGCCACTGCTCTGTTTTGTACCTGTTCTGTCTCATACCAGCTTTGCAGCATTGATGATTAAGCCATCAAATGATGGGCACACCACCAGAGACACAAGAGCCAACCAGACAATCTTACAGCAGCTCAAGCTGCTGGGAAAGGAGACCCAAAAGCACCACTTCCTAGAGCCAGCCAAACACAGCCACAAGCCTGAAAGGAGAGGGATGAGCACTGCCAACAGCTCCACAACACTGGCACAGGGTGCTGGGAAAGTGCCAGAGCAGCCTATGTGGAGAGCCAGGACATCCCGTAACACCAGGACACTGCAGCCTTGGCTGGGGTGGGTCTGTTCCCCTCCTCTGCAAGCAAAAAAACCTACAGCAGGCCAGAGAGAGAACTCTTTCAACCTTGGCCCAAGCACAAAAAACGCATCAAGGAGGAGTTTGCTGTAGGCAAGAGCCAACACTCCTCTTTTCCAGCCCTAGGGGACTCTCCACACCTCTCCTGCAACCAGTGCTTCTCCTACTACACAGATTCAGCAACTTTACACCTCATACCAGTCTTACCTTGCAGGACCAGCTCTGCTTCTGAGCGCTTTTTCACAGGCCTTCCCTTCCTCTGCATGGCTCTGCTCAGAGGACATCTTGCCAAGATACAGCTATCCCAGGGGACCTGGGAGAACAAGCTCCTGGTTTAAATACTGCTGTGCCCATGGGCACGCCCTGACAAGGCACAACCAGGGGCAGCTGAGTTGTCCTCACTCAGCCTCGTGCTGCAACAGGAGAAAGCAGTGAGCCAGATAAGTCATTCCTGTGAACATGTGTATTTCATTAGTGGACTTGGAAAAACTCTGCCCAATGCCTGACCCATTACAGAATCAGCTGAGTTTATACTGACAGGCTGTCACTATTTCATCAAGAGTCCCTCAGGACTTACAGGTGTTTGCTTTTACAGGAAGAACATATCAGTATTGTTAATCCTGAGCCATCACACCATTTGGGGAAGTCCTGAGGCATGGCCATGCTGCGAGCAGAACCTGCGAGGCCACAGACATGTCCTGGGTGCATCATTAGCAGGAGACAGCACTGGACTCCCTTCCAGCCAGCTGTGCTCTGCAGCTATCTGGGTTGCCCAAGCGATGGGGCAGTCAAGGGTAGCACATGTCGGGCAAGAGCCAGGAATAACTCAACATAATGAGTTTGCTCTTGGTTGCATCCAGACATAACCACTGGTGCGGAGCGCAGGTACAGCATGCGATGGAGTCCTCAAGCTGGAGTGTCAAAGGCTGACCAGCATGCAGCCGTGCTGGGAGAGCCATACTTAACAGGAGGGAAGAGATGAGTGAGTATTACCAACATGCACGTTCTCAGCAGTCGCTGCTGTGGTGACAGTCACATGGGGCCAAAGGCTTTATCACATTGTAGCATTGGGAACCTCTAGTATAAAATCTGGACAAGAGTTTAGCAACTTTGCAAGCCACAGATTTAGGAGCTTGTATTTTGGGGTGGGGAGAATGGGGGGCGGGGGCTGGAATTCATGTGTGAAGGATTTGCTTAAATGCCCAAGGGGAGCATGTAATTTTGAAGTCAGTGCACAGAGTATGGCACTAAGTATAGCCTGCATAGGGAAAGGGTGTATGTTTCAGAACACGGTGTAAACAAACAGTTGAAGTTTACAGTCAGACTGGTTTACTAGCTAGACACATGTGCTTGTGCTAAATCTCACCAGGGGCTGTGATTTTTCTGTACAAACCTTTTTATGTTTACTATATAGGTGTTGATTATAAATTGAACCCTGTTCCAAAGCTTAACTCTAACACCCAGTGGCATGAAACTGTTCACAGAACAGAAATGTTAGAACATGCAAACTTGAATTAACAACTGGAGAAGTACTGGGGTAGAGGCCAGAAGGGACTGCACATCACACTGATAGGGTGATAAACCAGAAATAGAAAGGGCGTGAGAGAACACTGTCAGTTGGCCATGGCCTTGGGTGGTTATTCACTGCCACCAGTCACAGATGACTTTGTGCATGTTGTCATAGTTATGCTGGACCTGTGGTAGGCTGCCACCAGTCACAGATGACTTTGTGTGTGTTATAAGGTGCACCCTTGGGAAATTTGCAGATGACACAAAGCTAGGTGGAAGTGTTGATCTGCTTGAGTGTAGGGAAGCTCTACAAAGGGATCTAAATAAGCTGGATTGCTGGGCCAAGGCCAATTCCATGAGTTTCAATAAGGCCGAATGCCGAGTCCTGCACTTGGGCCACAACAACCCTCAACAGCACTACAGGCTTGGGGAGAAGTGGCTGGAGAGCTGCCAGGCAGAGAAGGACCTGGGCAGTGTTGATTGACAGATGCCTGAACATGAGCAAGCAGCGTGCCCAGGTGGCTAAGAAGGCCAATGTCATCCTGGCCTGGATCAGGAATAGTGTGGTCAGCAGGAGCAGGGAAGTGATCATTCCTCTGTACTCAGCTTTGGTGAGGCCGCACCTCGAACACTGTGTCCAGTTTTGGGCCCCTCTCTACAAGAAGGGTATTGAGGTGCTGGAGAGGGTACAGAGGTGGAGTACAAAGCTACTAAAGGATTTGGAGCATGTCTCTTATGGGGAAAGGCTGAGAGATCCGGGGCTGTTTGGCCTTGAGAAAAGAGGGCTGAGGGGAGATCTTACTGCCCTCTACGACTGCCTGAAGGGAAGTTGTAGCAAGGCGGGAGTTGGTCTGTTCTCCCCGGAGACAAGTGTTAGAACAAGAGGACATGGCCTGAAGTTGAACCAGGGCAGGTTCAGGCTGGATATTAGGAAGGATTTCTTTACAGAAAGGGTTGTCAGGCATTGGAATGGCCTGCCCAGGGAGGTGGTGGAATCACCATCCCTGGAAGTGTTTAAGAGCTGGGTAGATGTGCTTAGGGACATGGTTTAGTGGCTTTTGATAGGGCTAGGAATAAGGTTGGACTTGATCTTGAAGGTCTCTTTGAGCCAAAATTATTCTATGATTCTACGTTGTCATAGTTATGCTGGACCTGCAGTGGTGCATGTTTGTTGTCATGATAGTCATGTACTAGATGAAGCAACTGGAGTTTGAAATTCAACGGCTGCAAACAAGGGAGACTGGCAAGCTAACTCCTGCTTTATCCACAGCAACTAGGGTTGTCCTCTGTGTTTGCCACCAAGAAAAAAAAAATAATTCAGTTTCAGTCAGTGGCAGCCCAGCAGGCAGTGAGTGGGGAAGCTGTGCTATGCCAGACCCTGATGGGACCGAGAGGTGCTGTATCACACAAAGGCTTCTCAGGAGATACGTGCAGCCCGAGCAGCCTGTGTTTGGTTTTGACACCATCCTCCACCCAAACAAGCAGTAGCTGCCTATGTTTGACTTAAGGCTTCCTAAGCAGAAAGGAGGCAGAGATGGCCTGCTTTTGGAAGTATACAGAAAGGAATGCTAACAGCTGAGGAAAGAAAAGCAACTGCTGAAGTAACCAGAGGCAGTTCCAGCCTCAAATAAAGATCCAGGAAAACTATGCGAGGTGATAAGGATGGAGAAACTAAAAATCCGTGAGCAATCGGAGGTAAAATTGCATAGACCTATCTCAAGGGTCCCAAGGGTCTCAGAGCATCTAAGTGCATGTTAATGGGGATTATGCATCACTGCTTGGTTTCCATGCCTGTACATGGATTGAGGGAACTGTTGTCTGCTACAGGATAATCTGTGTTCCTGACAGTTCAGCTGCTCCTCCATCCAGATTTACTCCTTTAGTGACACACACTCTTATGTGCGCACCATGCCTGAGTCACGCTGTTGTTCGAGAGGTGCATCTGGCAGCTTATTTGAGTTGAGTGATTTTCTGTCATTAGCAACTTTGGAAGTGCTGAAGAGAAGGGATGGAGCTGATCCTGCAGATTGGGCCTTCAGAGAGGAGTCATTCCTTGCTCTGCTTTCAACACAGTAACCACCTCTGGACCAGGCCCTTGAACTCACATGGGACATCTCCAGCAATGATGTGAGATATGTGCTGACCAACAGTGTGACTCAGGGCAAGAGCAAGTGGCAGAAGCCAAAAACAAACCTTCCCCACTGTAGGGACAAACTCTTTTCTGTAATTCCCCACAAAGGCAAAATTTGCTTCTGAGAGAAAGGGCTGTTGTCTCCTCAAGCTTACTTGAGGAGTGATGATGCCTACTTTTCACTTACAAACTCAAGTTCAATCTCCAAGTAAACATGTTAACATGAGCACACAATGTCTGTGAGTGAATACAGCCTGTGCAATCCAATAATTTATTAAATTTTCATCTTGTAAAGCCAGTTACAAATTAAAAAAAGACAGCAGAAGGAATTCCATAATAGAAATGAGGAAAATTACAACAAATAGTAATGGGAGTTACATTTCCAAGTGGGTTCAAGCTGCCTGCAGCAACCCAAGAGCCAGAACACAGAGCTAGTGCAGTTTGGACAGGGATAATCAAGGCTACTCTGATACATAAAGCCATCTAGTCAGTGTACAGACTGATACGAAGTGTTGCTTCTCAGGTTGCCTCTGTGTTCCTGTTCTCTCTCACTTGTGACCTGGCCATCTTTTTATTCATGACCAAAAGGGGATGTTTGTAGGATCCTTCAGTAAAGCTATTTAAGGCAAAACTCCAGTTGAAAGTGTGACGTGCAGTAGTGGCTACCCTCTGAGGCTGGTTGTGTGGCAAGTGGACAGACAGTGTTTGCACATGCTGCAGTGCAGTGGGAATGAGAAAAAAGTGTTTCTTCTTGTACGGTCAACCTCCAAACTACAGAGTTCTCTGACACAGTATCAGTGACATGGCACAATCTGATGATAAATTGGAATGGAACCTGTTGCATACTGAATTCTGTTTTTCTTGCTTATGAAATTTGTTTTATAGCTAACAGGCCTTAGCTGGTACTTCTTCAGAAACGGAGATACCTGATGTTCAACATGCAACAAAGCCCACATCACACACAGCTCTTCAGGTACAATAAGAAACTCAATGGGCCTCTTTGCATCCTGGGATCCCAAGACTATATGAGGGTCATAAAAAAAGGCTTGCCAGCAGGTTTCTTGATTGCTAATACAACCAATTTATGATGTAACTGATACTGAGTATTGTTTTAAACAATGAAATCAAGTTTCTGAAGTCATGAGGCTAGGGATGACTGTCATCATTCACTGAGAAGGAAAAAAAAAAATAAATTCTGCTTCTTCAAATTGCAAGTAGCTATAAAAACCTCCAAGAAGCAGTTGTTTTGCAAAACAGTGTTGTTTTCAAGTTTTGTTGATGACTGGGGACCTAGAGCTGACTAGAAGGGAATTTGGGGATTCAGCGATGGGAACAGTTGCAATTAGAATCTGGAGGATGAAGGGTCTGGCATCTGCTTACAGTAGTACAGAGGAAGTGAAGACCTTGTCTATAACAATATATATAGGCACCTATTGACTCCTTAGGAAACAGTTCACTTTAAAGTTCAGTCATTCTGAAATTCTATACAGAGAAAGAAGGAATTTAACACAGGCCAGCTGCTCACCCTAAAAACCCCTGACCTCCATCTAAAACTTTAGAGTTTGTAAAGAGCAACTCTTCTGGAAATGCAACTACACCAGTCTCACCCCCTGGGCCGTACTGGGGAAAGGCAGTCAATTTTTAGGCAAGAGGTGCTGCTTGGAATGTACCCGGAATGGCACCTGATGATCTATTTAAGTGGTGCTAGTCCTAAAGATGAAGTATTTAGAATTTTATCTTAAAGTGCCACTTTTTACAGTCATGCGCATGTGAAGCTCTGTTGGAAGGTAAAGAACGACTTTGGGTGGGTTTGTGTGTTTGTTTAATGTTCTCTCAGAGTGTTTGACCTCTTAGTTGGGTCACTTGGCTTCAATTATACAAAGGCATTTTCTTTTAAAAACAGATCAGATCATTACTATATCCTGAAGAAAAAAAACAACCACAGTGACTTGTATTTTAGAGTTGCTTGCAAAATAAATAAAACCCAAATATTCTTTTAGAAGATCATGCTGCAATCCCATGACCTCAGATGTTTATGTGTTGGAAATTCATAAGGAAGCTTAAGTCTGTCTCCTGTACTGCAGAAATGATTCTTGTGAATTCTTCTACCAGTAGGACAGGTAATGATAAAAGCAGCAGAGAGGACACGCAGGAGAAGGAAGATGCTTCTGACTTTGCTTCTTTAAGGTACATTGTTTGTCAAACAAGCGAGAGGAAAACAAGTTTTGGGCCATTAATATTTAACAACAGTTGTTACTGTTTAATGTCTTTGGGCAGAGGTGCAAATCCTATGGTACTGTAGATGTCACTTCAGGTTTTAAATACAGTAGTCATTCGAGTGGAGTTCTTAAAAAAACATCTTTGCTACACTTGTGCTGGCAAGTTGCAAATACCAGTTATCGAACAACTGCCCCTCTCTCTCATGGCAGTTCATTCCTATCACCTAGTCCAGATGCTTGCATGACTGTCCACACTGGTGCCTGATTTGACGCTGCAGCGTTTCTTCACAATCATGTTGATATATGCTTTCATGATCTTTATTATCTCGCCCACCTAGAGAGAGAACACAATAACAGAGGATATGCACATTAAAAACATAATTCCACTGAGGCATGCCAGACATTTTGCAGAAAAAGATTCCCTTTGCATAGAGTCATCATGGCATTATAAATTTTGTGTGTAATACTAAATTTCAGTATGACAATAAAGAAAGAAATGCTTGACAAGTTTGTGCTCTGTTGCAGCAACACATGAAAGGCTTGCAGGTCCAAAGTAAAGCAACTTGTAATGCTACTTAATTTTTTTTCTTTGAGTTTATGAACTCCCCATTCATATACAGGAAGAGAATGAAAAAAAACCAACCAAGCACACTCATGAGCACCCAAAACTGGAAACTCCCAGTGCACTGGAAAACCATTCAATGTCCTTCATTTTTTTAACCAGCACTATTATTTTTCTATTTATCCCTGTATTCAAGAAGAGGTACCACGGCACTTTAGGCTTCATCTCCTCCACCTTTTCCCTTGGCTGCCCAGTCCATTCAGCAAGAGCTCTTACATAGAAATTTGTCTTGTCCTTGGAACTTAGAGCTTTACTGCAGTACAAGTAAAACGGCACATACAACACTCTTGTGCTTTCATATACCTGGGATGTTTCAAAGAACATTTCTCTCTCATCCACTGTAATTTTGAAGGTGTTAGGCTGTGGTGCTCCGAAGAAAACAATGTGTTCATACTGGAAAGTTTCTAGCGGTTTAGGATCCCCTCGTTTGTAGACGGATACATTCTCTGTGCTGACTCCAAGCCAAAGATCATTTGGAAATCCACCCTCCTTGCACTGCCGGAAGAGAAATATGAAAGTTTGCATAAATGCAGTGGAGGATCTTTGGCTGAATCTCTGATTCAAGGAAAAGCCCTCCGATTCTGGCTCCTATAAGACACTGCAACCCTTTACCCCAAAAGAAAAAACAGGATGCCTGCAGAAGGAATCTTGCAGGCATTCCTGATGCAAAGATTTAGAAGTGACATGGTTGTGAGTCAGTTACTAGTTGAGTAATAAATAATGGTAATACCTAATGGCTCTCATTAGATTTTAAAGCGATTTAGGAACTCAATATTCCACTTATTATTTTACAGATTGTAGGGAGTGCAAGCAACTTCCCGTGGTAATCCACCTAGACAGCAATAAAACTGATAAAGCTGGAATTGGATTCCTGCTCTAGCAGGCTAAGCACAGTGGTCTAAGTGACCCAGCCTGAGCAGCTTCCGTTGTACTGCTACAGAACAGGACTGCACATTTTGCTGGTTAGGACAATGAAGATTCATTTTGCTTTTACTATTCACCACCTTCTTAGGCCCAGAAAAAGTTCCTGAATTCTACTGCTGTTCTACTGAAGTTGTCTCCTTCCGTGTACCAGGACACACCAGTTTGCTCTGCGTGATGCCTCTTTGGGTACACGGTTCTGCAAGCTTCCCCAAAGCTTCCTAAGGCAAAATGCAGCCAGTTCCTGAAATCCCTTCTGCTGCTGAGCAATGCAATACACAGAGCTGCACCCGTTCTCCAGACTGAGGCCTCGCCTTGGCAGTAGTTACATGAGTTTATATATCACTCACCTCAACATCAAAGAGGGTTGACCCATAACCTGGCCACTCCTTTACAATGGACATGTATTTCACCATGGCCTGGTGCTGAGAAAGTCCCTGCAGCTTGGTCCATTTCTGTGCTATGCTTGCCCGAGCAGCTGAAAGCTCTTCCTTTACCCACATCTCCATCATCTGTTCCTCTTCTACCTTCTGCTTCTTTACAGAGCCTGTCTTGAAGCTACGTTTCAATGTCCCTTCAAGGAAGCTGGTCCGTCTCCTCTCCAGAGTATGACTAGTAGTGCCACTGCTCTTTGTTGAGTGCAGTATTTTGGATCTTAGTCTGTTAACTGGGTAGATTCCATCAAGGGTCCAACTTATTTTAGAATAATCTCCATGAAGATACTGCAGCCGTAGAGCTGCTAGGCGCTGCAGAGTGTCCTCTGGTGCAGGAAAATGACCATCTATGAGGCTTTCATGAGCCTACAAACAAACAGAAAGTCCCCCAAACTCATCAATGCACTATGTTCACAGCTGGGTCCATGTACAGATTCCTGTGGTATCTGCTTATCCCAACAGGAAAGTCAGTCCCAGCAGGAAAGACATAATTCAGGAGATCAGAGCAGACATTACGAAAAGAGAAGTCAAAGTGTGCAACTGGTCTATGTGGGGGTAACACCTCTCTTTACAAGCCAGGACAGGACAGAGATCTCTGAGGGGCTTCTATCCTGCACTAACACTTTTGAAATGAGGACATTTCAGGTCTGGAACAGATGGGCGAGACCAGAAATGAGGCAATGTGTTTTGTGCTGTACCAGCTATAGCTCCTCTGTGGGGACTATATTCAACACCAGAGAGTTAGATACAATAAACTCAAGAGTGATCACTGGCTTAACCTGCACCATTGTGCTATGGTAGAGTAGGGGTAATGGTTGGACTCGACGATCTTAAAGGTCTTTTCCAACCTTGATGATTCTATGATTCTATGAAATATAGTGACTTAAAAAAAGTTTACTCAGCAGACAAATATGGTCAACTACATTCTCGGTTCCTTTTTCTCTAGTACTCTTTTAGTGCATGTCTGTTAATCAAAAGAAACAGCCCAAAAGATAGACTTTTTTAGTCAATTCCTGTAACACTTCAAGGATGTGCTGTGCTTGTAAGCTGATTTGCAGATAGCAAGGTTTAACAGTTTTCTTTACACTTACGTTCTGCAAGCAGCTACTTTTAATGATTCTTCCTTGAATCATTATCCAAATTTCTCTTTTAAAATTAAAGATAAATTTTTAAAGCATTTTATTATCATTGGTCTTCCAGCTTTTTGAAGCCCTTTTTAGTTTATCTTGCTTCTGTTCTAATTCTCCCATTCCTTAGAGAATTTCACAGTATATCTGCTTGGTAGATTCTAGGTTAAAATCCAACACAATGGATTCTTCTGTTCCACCAGTGTTCCCACTTCTAATGCAAAGGTAAGTCAGTGTTCTGTATACTCATGTGTGCTTCTGCCACCCTGGACGCCAAATCATTCTCCCAGAGGGAGCTCACCTGCTCAAACATGAAAGCAAACTCCACTCCATCTTTGGGAACATTCTCTACATCCAAGAAGCAATAAAGCTTAAAATACAGCTGCCACTGTCCTTCCTCCTCTTCTTCTTCAGAGCCAGCAAGTCTGTAAGATAGGAAAGAGAATAAGAAGGCAGAAAAAACCCAGTAACTAGAAGCACCATGGCACTGGGATGTCCACAGTGCAAGTCTCAATATGAAGGTACGCTTGGACTTCTGAAACAGAGAGCATAAAGAACTACTTCATCTACCAGGACAATCTCAGTGCAGCAAACTTTTCTGGTGACCTCCCTTTTTTCCTCCGAGTCACACAAGATTTTGATTCAGAAGGACTCAAAGTAAATATCTGATATACTTTATCAAAAAAGTAAATCAATAGTTCTAGATAACTGCAAGAGTTGGGGGCAGGACACAAAGCATTTCCCATTTTCAAGATACTACTTCCATGTAATCTTATGGCTGTGAAAAGCATCAGCCTTGATGCCACTTGGGAAACAATTTTACTTTTGTCTTTAAAACAGATAAAAAGTACACAACGGCACTGCCAGATTCTTTCACACCTTACTGCTTTCTTTGTATGGCTGGCCACAAAACCACAGTCCACAGTAATGAATCAGAGCTGCATTTATATGCCCAAATTTTTCTCTCTCTCCTGATATAGCTACTAATATATAAATTGACAAAATCATTATCAGACATAAGCAAACCTCCCCTGAGCTCTGCTAGCAAACCGTAACTCTTTGATAAACACACTACTAATTTTGCTCTGATGAGCCTCATAAGGAATGCTTCTTTGTCACCAAAATAGATGTGAGCATGGTCTTCCACACAATGAGAAAGAACACTTGAACTTTACCACAGGGAAGTTCAAACCAGAGCGAATGGTTGTATTACTGCGGTTGCTTTGGATAAAACTACCTGTCTGTACTATCACCTAACCCAGTGTGACATCCAGCTAGGAGTTAAATGCTTTATGAAACTCTACCTCTCAAACTTGGCCAAGATATCGGCTACAATCACCCGACTCTCAACAGCACGATCCACCTGCTGATTATGTTCAAAGAGGGCAAACATATTGCGGCTGTCCTCCATCGCTAGACCTCGGATCAGCTTCTCAACCACCTGCAAAATCAGAGGCAGATCACAGAGTAGGTATTACACACATTTGCACAACAAAGAATCAGTACCTCTTCGGGAGACTCGTAATTGCATAGACCTCCATCACATTTCTCCCTTAATTACCTCGTTTTCAGATTAAAGAATTCTAACCCTAAAAGATCATTCCCTGCAAGGAATATCTGAGGATATTTGATCATCCTCACTGCTCCCTGAACCTTTTTAGTCTCTACTACCCCTTTGAAGATGGGGGAATTACAACTCTACACAAGATACAGGCACATAATGGATTTGGAAATCACGATGATGTTCTCAGTTCCTCCAGTAACAATTCCACTCTTTACTACTATTTTTACCTCTGTTTAGCAGTAATGTTTTCACAGACATGCCTACTATAGCTTAGAATCTTGCTTATGACCTGCTAAGGGTTAAGTGACTGGTAGAATATGCCTTCCAGAAGGAATTTCAACTCGTCCAGAAAACAGTGTTTAGTAAGTCTTTAGAATTATTGTCTTTCCAACAGGCAGAACACCAAAAGTGTTTAGATTTTGCAACACAACTTTTAAGTGGTACGTTACAATCCAGGCATAGGCCTCGCATAATTCTGAACTGGCAGAATAAGCTGAGCTTTCCCTACAGACTTTGCAGATACAGAAAAAAAAAAAAAAATTTAAGAAAAAAAAAAAAAAAAAAAAAAAGAAATTGGAGGTGAATGGGAAAAAGGAGTACCCTCAACAAAATCAGTATCCAGACACAGAGATGTGCTTACATCTGGTTAGTGCTACTACTGCATTACCTCCCCAGCGCTGGTGTGGGAATTGATGGTTATTTTACAGGAGCCACCTCCATGGCAGTACACTGTTGTGGTCATTTCTTCACGGGTGAGAAGGGCCTGTATTTCCTCCTGGGAGGGCACAAACTCCCTCGTCTTTGTTCTCTTCAGGGAATCACTTATGAATTGTGCATACCTGTCTATTTCTGAGCCTGGAAAGAGGTCTTTTACCCTAATTGTGAAAAGAAGCAAAAAAACCCAACAAACCCATTATACATTGAACCAGAAAGCATGCACATGACTAGATGACTTGGGACTACTGTATGTAAAGAGTTCAGCAGAGAAAGTGATGCCAAGTGCAACTACAGGTAGAATGAGCCTGCTTATTTCCTAAACCATACAACCTGCCCTTAGTAGTTGTTCCAAAGTCACTTTGGTTGCATTTCTCAGCAACGTATGAAAGAAGCAGTTCACATTTTCAGGAGTTTAGTACCAGTTGAAGATAGTAGGATAGACTATCTCAACTTATAAAATTAAGATTAAAACCTGTAAGTTCAAATGTCAGCTTCTTTTTTTCATTTACTCTTGTTTTTAATTTGTGGGCTGTGCTTGAGCCACTTTTACAGTATCTTTCAGAATCAATAAGGTGGAAAGCAGATGTTTGCACATGGTTCTCTTCCCTCCAAGGCCAGCAGTTCTACGTGTAACATCATCAGCAACTCCAGTAATAAAACCAGGAAATAGCAACACAGAGTATTCCTCAGTATCTCTTAGAACCAGGCCCTGGATGGAGCTATTTGATGCACTGGCACAAATTTCACCTCACTCTTTCCTAGCTTGGAAGGAGTCAAATAGATTTTATCAATCTTTCTCATCATTAATGAATGGAGTGAGGGTACATGGCTGCAGCTCAGCCCCAGTGCAGACTGCTTTGGAAAGCTGCATTAGATGTTGATGATGAATTGGAAAGAGGGTAAATGATTTTAGTTCATGAAAACTGGAGGTTAAAGAAGATTAGAAATAAAAATTCTAAGCACTATATGCTTAGTTAAGCAAATCTTGAAAAATTTTATGTTGGATTTGCAGTGTATCTACTACACCACAGTATAGGTTTTGCCTGTGGCAGCTGGAAGGTAGTACATACTTCAATGTTTATTAAAGTATGGTCCTCACTTTCCTGCAGGTTGAGAATGTTTATATGGTCACGAGTAACCAGTAGATCAGCATCTGTAAATGCACTGTAACACAGTCTCATGTTATTCTGTTTGGGTAGCCTTACTTTCCACATTTTTTTGACACAACAGATGGGTGGCAAGAGGGTGAGTTTGAATGCAACAGAACAACCGCTAGCAAGAACTGTGCACAAAGGCAAGAAGCTGTGACAACACAGGAAGATGTTTGCATAGGAGGGAGGTGAGACAGGTAAATACAAGAGGCAGTGGAAGATAAGCAGAGAGAAAGGGAAGAGGCTGCAAGGGAAAAGGCCATGTACCTTCTCAGGTGGAACCTGAGGTAGCGCAGGATCCCTCTGCTGGGCAGGAACGTGCAGCTCATGCACGACATCAGCTGCCAGTGGTGGAGGTTCCCTGAACTGTTGGGATGTGGCATGTGATTAGTTTGTTTGATGAGCTGACAATACACTTCATCACGAAGGGGCTTTAAATCATGGCAGGTCTGCAGAATGCCTTGGATAATGGGTATGGGGTCAGACACCGTCTCGATTTCCTGAAGGGAGTTAAAGATCTTCACTGCTTCGTCCTGTAAGCTGCTGTAGCCCTTCTCTTGTTGCACTGGGGAACGATCACAAAGATGACAAGTGGTGAGCATCTCCCTCATTTCCTACTGGCCCAGCAACACTACAAGTGACTGTACTAGCCTGTCACAGAAGAACAGCACTGAGCACTAGCTCATCTCCTGCACTTAAATTTATACTCAAAATTCATTAGTGCTTCCTCTTTAAATGTGCAAATGCCATTTTAGTTAGTGTTTGCCAACACCTGACTTGACACCACTGCAAAACCATTTTTGGATTATACTGTACACAAAGGTAGAATACCATTTGTAAAGGAAACTATCACTGAAATCTAGTTCAGGCTTCAGTGTCTGCAGATGAGGCGTCAAGAGACAGCTTTTGGCACCTCATCTGCAGACACAAGTGAAAGGGTGGCAGAAAGTCATCCCCATGTAAACTGTCTTCTCACCTGAGAGCAGCTGTAAAGCAGTGGGTCACTCATGCAGTTAAGGCTTTAGGTGCCTGATACACCGAATCCTGGCTTGAGTACTTTGAAAATTCTTTGTCATGCCCATGTTAGCTTTGACTCCTGAGCCAACGCAGAATTTTAGCAAACTGCTGTACTACAGATGCAGCTTTTATGTATTGTTTAGTTTTAAAATGCATACACCAAAACTAGTTAAGTTTTTTAAGTGTTCAAATGTCTGCTTTGAATTGCTTAGTAGTATGTGATAGTACCATACTGCTGCAAGCTGCGTTCTCCTTTGCACACCTCTGGGGCTGTAGGTCATTCTGAGTCTCCTATACAGCCACTGCTTTCCCAGTGGCCATGTATTAACTGTACAATAGAAATACACAGCCCTGTAGCAACAAGTTCTACAGTGTAAGTACTTGCTCTGTAACATTTCTGTATTTCAGAATTTATTTTTTTCCTGTGCTTTTAATTTGCCACTTAATTTGATCCTTGTAACACAAGAGACAGTGAGCAGTTACTCCCCTTTCACTTTCTCCAGTTCTCTAGCCTTAAAATCTTCTTTCTGGGGCTGGAGAGTCCTGCTCTATCTAGTCTCATCAATTTAGGCAAGTCCTTCTACACTGCTGATCATCTTTGGGTACATTTTTACTTCTCCTATATCTTTGTTAAGATGTGGAAGACCAAACTGCATCCTGTATTCAAGACACAGGTGCATGATGCATCAATAAAGCTGCACAAAGACTTTCTTTTTCCTTTTCTAGGCTTTCAAAATCTTGCATTATCTGTTTTATTTCTGTGCTCAGCACAAGAGTTGGCATTTTCATAAAGCAATGTAAATTTGTGCTCACTTTCCTAAGCAGAACTGGATCACTATCTACATAGCAGATTCTTTTTCCTGTATACACTGCTTTGCATATCCAGACTGAAATTAAGTTTGTGGACCAGTCACTTCACATTAGAAATTCTTCTATAGGTCTTCAGCAGCAGCTTTCAGATTCACTATACCAAACGGTCTGGAATCATCAGCAAATCACTGGCTTTCTGGTGGCCCACCAAACAGCCTAGGCCTTTCACATTCCTGAAGCATATGAAGAAAGGATTCCTTTAGTCTGGTTTTACAGGAGCTTCTGTATGACTACTATTCCCCTGCCAGTTGCATGATGTAATCCTTTTGGAGGATTTCCACTGGAGCCATCTGCAACCCAGTTGCAGCTCAAGGATAACAGGCTGGATGTCCCCTGAATGAGTGATAAACTACCTGCCCCCATTTACTTTAAATTCAGTGTTCATAAGGTACAAGGCAGTGGACATAGAGTACATTCTGGGTAGAGAAAGGCACTGCTTCTTCTCTGAACCCCGTGGGATACACTGCCCTAGGCTTCACCTTCAAAGAGAGAGTTTACAGACCAATATTTGTGGTGCTCAGGCTCCACAGTGATCCTCAAAACATGACCAGATTCTGCCACATGGGCAAAATACTTACAGTTGACACTGACATCTCCATATGGTAGTGGGAGCAATGGGGAATGCAAGGGGTGCTGGGTATATCGCAAGATTGGGTTCCTTCTATATGTCTGTTCCACTACTTCCAAGTTTGTGCTGTTTTCCTGAAAAAAAACCAATCAAATAATGATTCTCAAATAGGGACAGTCATTCGCGGGGCATCCGTATACATTTAGGTTCAAGCTCAACCACCCAACCATCTGGTTGACCAAAGCATAATTCACATATAAAAATTACTCTGTACATTATTTTTGAAAATTAAACATAAGAATAGGCATGCTGGGTCACAGCAAAGGTCACCAAGCACAGGATCTTCACTTCAAATATGGCTTGCAGCTAATATCTCGTGCAAGCATGTAACAGGCAGGTATGACATGATTCCTCCCTAGTATACTTTTCAAGCTTTCAAGAGTAAATGGTTAATGGACTTTCTGACCACAGATCTACCATGTTTAGTATGTAACAAACAGCCTGTTCTCCCTGAATTTATCTGGTTGTACTACAAGTCTTTACAGAATGAACCGTTGAAACACACATGGTGTTCAAAATCTAGGCCTGTAATTATCATACCCACCAGCACCACATTCTTCCACATTTTGTCCTATATTCCTTCCCTGACAATACTTAATGTTCCTTTTGACCTTGATCCCCAAGCTGAAGTTTTCCAAGATTCCCCACCATCACTCCCAGCTCTCTCTTACAATAGTTACAATTTAATTGCATCCAGTTCAGAGCTCATCGCGATGAGTATGTTTACAAATACATTTCTTCTGAAATAATACCGTGGTGTGTCTTCTAATATGATTCTACATTTAATTTGCCACAGTTTCTGGAAAGAAGCTTTTTTTTAAAAAAAGTGATGCAATTTCTACTGTTTTGAAGGGCATTTTCTGCCACCTTTTACTCTGCTATTTAACCACACAAGCCTAAGGTATGAAGAGGACTTCAAGGTACAGCAAAGTCACATGGCTGGCAGGAAAGGAAATTTTTGTATTTGCGTCTGGAAGATGCTTAGGAGAGGAAAGTATGAAGCAGGGATTTGCAAATAGTTGATGGTGTAATCCTACATGCAATTTGTAATTGCACGCAGCTGTAGCCTGGACGCATGCAGATCAGTTGACATGGTAATTCAAAATGAAATGCAGATCAGATTTGATTATGTAGTTGTGCAGTCACTTCATTTTTCAGATGTTTTTTATTATTTTTTTTGTCTCCCTAAGATGGCATCTCCATTGCATGCCACATTCTCAGTAATGATTGGATAAGGCCAGCGCAGATCTGGCTGCTCCCAACTCACTTGGGATTTAGCATGATGCCACCTACCCTGATGTCACGAATGAGCTGCTGTGTAGGCGTTTCTATGGGAACTTTGCTGTCAATGACACCTTGGATGGCAGAGGCCCAGCGCATAGCTTCATTCAACAGCTTCGTGTACAGTCTGTAGGAGTGCTTTCGCCCATGGACAATGATGTTCCAATAGCCTGTAGAGAAACAAGGAAGCCAGAAGATGAAACCTGCTCTCATGTTATATAACTAACTGAAGGTTAGCAAATACGATGCCCATTACAGGATCTGGGGAACTACAGGCCTGTCAGTCTGACCTCGGTGCCAGGGAAGGCTACAGAGCAGATCATCTTAAGTGCTATCAAAGGGCACGTACAAGACAACCAAGTGATCAGGCCTAGTTAGCATGGCTTTATGAAAGGCAGGTCCTTCTTGACTAACTTGATCTCCTATGACAAGGTGATCCACTTAGTGGACGAGGGAAAGTCTCTGGATGTTGTCTACCTGGACTTCAGTAAAGCTTTTGACACCATTCCCCACAGCATTCTCCTGGAGAAATTGTCGGCTCATGGCTTGCAGGGGTATACTTTTTGCTGGGTAAAAAACTGTCTGGATGGTCAGGCCCAAAGAGTTGTAGTAAATGGAGTTAAATTCAGATGGCAACTGATCACAAGTAGTGATCCCCAGGGCTCAGAGAAGCCAGTTCTGGGGCCAGTTCTGTTTTATATCTTTACCAATAATCTGGACAAGGGGATTGAGGTCAACCTGAATAAGTCTGCAGATGACACCAAGTTGAGCAGGTGCTTGAGGGCAGAGAGGCTCTACAGAGGGATCTGGACAGGCTGGATCGATGGGCTGAGGACAATGGTATGAAGTTCAACAAGGCCAAGTGCCAGGTCCTGCACTTGAGTCACAAAAACCCCAGGTGACACTCCAGGCTTGAGGAAGAGTGGCTGGAAAGCTGCTCAGCAGAAAAGGACCTGGGAGTGCTGGTCAACAGCCAGCTGAATATGAGCCAGCAGTGTGCCCAAGTGGCCAAGAAGGCCGAAAGCATCCTGGCTTGTGTCAGAAATAGTGTGGCCAGCAGGACTAGGGAAGTGATCGTCCCCCTGTACTCAGCACTGATGAGGCCACACCTTGAAGAGTGGGTTCAATTTTGGGATCCTCATTCCAAGGGCACTGAGGTGCTGGAGCATGTCAAAAGAAGGGCACCAAAGCCGGTGAAGGGTCCAGAGAACAAGTCTCATGAGGAGCGGCTGGGGGACCTGGGTTTGTTTAGCCTGGAGAAAAGGAGGCTGAGGGGAGTCCTTATCATTCTCTACAACTACCTGAGAGGAGGAAGTAGTGATGTGGGAGTCGGTCTGTTCTCCCAAGTAACAAACGACAAGACAAGGGGAAATGGCCTCAACTTGTGCCAGGGGACATCTAAATTGGACATTAGGAAAAATTTCTTCACCAAAAAGATTGCCAAGCACTGGAACAGGCTGCCATGGAAGTGATTAAGTCACCATTCCTGGAGGTATTTAAAAGACACACAGATGCAGTGCTTAGGGACACGGTTTAGTGGTGGACTTGGCAGTGTTAACAGTTGGATTCCATGATCTTAAAGGTCTTTTCCAACCTAAACGATTCTATGACTCTCTTTTTGTCTGTAGCACATGGCTGAGGAAAAAAACAAAAACCCAAACCTTGCTGCTTTGATAGCAACATATGGTGTGTCTGGTTAAAACTGACTATGTAGACATTAATATCCTCCATTCCCAAAACATATTTATCAGTGGGAAGGTCCCAATCCAGATTTTGGTGCAAAGACAGCTTTCCAAGATACAAGTATCTTGCAGTGTAACATTAATACTTCCCCGCCAACCAGGCAGCTCACTTTCACAGTGTTTGGGCTACACTACCATTCTACACACAGCACCCAGTCAGATCAACAAATCAGTTCTCATTACTTTTAAAGTAGCAAGTTTGACATAAATCGAGAGAACACATCAGGGCAATTGCAACTCACTCTGCTGAAGGCAGCCCCAGACATCTGCTGAGATTAAAAACATGGACAATTTCTTGTGAGTGAGCAGAATAGATATCCTCTCATCTCACTTTAGTAAATGCTTCCAGACCTTTTAAAACATATCCCAAGTAACTCCACTACTCAAACATCCAGTATTTCAAGTCTTGTTCTAAGGTTCACGTTCTTTGACAGGGCAATTCACCCCATAACCCTCCCATTCTTGCAAGGCAAGTAATGGAGGATCACGACAAATCTTGTCTTCCCAGAACTGTGTCATGCTGCACAGAAAGCAAACATCAGCTCTTGTCATCTTTTGCTTCTAACAAGTTGAGTGATGCTACCAAAAAAAATTACAGTCTATGCCACTGCTGTTATTATAGAATAACTTTGTCCCCAAAGAACAATGTTGGTCATGCTACAGAGTTATTTATGGAGATGTACTGATAATTACAGTGTTAAGTATAAGAACTCAGACCCCCTTCCCTATCTGGGAAACACTTAGATAAACAGTGACACTACTCAAGTGAAAGAACAGCAGCACTGTGTATCTCCAGCAGGTGTGAGGGACTTACTGGCACCTGCACACTACTCTCTGGCCTTTGCATGTCTCTTACAGTTTCTGTGGGGAAAGATGTTTGCAGCCAGGTACAGAGCCTCAGGTAACACTGAGACCACCTTCTCAACATGACACACCATTACATCCCTACACCATTCCCTCTTCGGGCAACTCCACACGAAAAGTCTGCTCATTACCACTTTCTTCCTCTTACCTGTGTCTTTGAAGACCCTCTCATCGGGCTGTACCACAGAGCAGAGGCTATTGAGCACGAGCGTGCCAAGCTTGGCAGCTGTGCGCTCAGATGACTTGTAGTAATCGAGGGCAGTGTTCGTCAGAACAAACCAGCGTTTCTTCATCTTCAGAGATGACATCTTGCTGCTGCTGCTCTGAACTTCTTTATGAAGCCAGCCTATCATGGGAACACAACCATGTTAATGGCTTCACTGCCACAGCAATCTTGTCTCTTGACTGTTGGCTTTCTCACTCTGGGACCAGAACTCCACTTCTCCACAAAAGGCTCATGCTGGAACCTACCAGCTCTGCTTTACTGGCTATAGCAGTATCCTGCACAGTCACTGTAAGAAATGAGCCCAAAATTTTCCACAGAGCTGTTCCATCCTTCAGCCCTATGTATTTTTTTATCAGTGATCTGTGGTTTAGTTTGCCATCACCACGAGGGCATCCTCTATTCAGGATGCTTCCTTCACAAGTCACAAACATCATTTACAATTCATTCTTTCAAAGAGATGCCAAATGCCTATCCAGACCTCGATGGAAGAGGTTTGGTGATACACATCTTCCAGTAGAAAGATCGGGAAGCACTATGTGCATCTCTTCCTCCCATGGTCAGGAAAAACGATTTTTCTCTCTGTTTAGATTTCTCACAAAAAGACAAAAAAAAAATCAATACTATGAATTGCATTGCTAAAGCTGTCAAAGAGACAATTTTCTATTCAGAGCTATAAAAAGCAATGTCCACCCACAAGGCAAAAAAGTTCAAAGAATGTGAGACAGAACCCAGAGGTCCCATATAAAGGAAAAACAGAGACAGACCTTCCCAAGCATATGTATTTGTGACCACACCACTGTCACAGAGACATCTTAACATTAAGTGCCAAGCATATACTGACTTTGAAAAGAAGTATTCCCTTTTTTTCTTAACTAGTGAACAATATGAAATAAAAGGAACCGTTGCCTTGCAATTGAGTATTTTGAATTTAAGGTATTCAAACTGTTGTCTGATAATCTGCTTTATATCATTCAATCTCCTTGAAATGTTTAAGACTAGAATGGAAGGCTTATGCTACTTTTTGGTGACCTTTTTCTTCCTGTCCTACTGCCTTGCCATGACCAGTCTCAGACCTTCATTCCCTCAGTTACATTCTGGAAGATGTAAGGCAATTTGCTCATGAACTTGCTTTACATAGACTGGATCAGGAGTGTCTTCATACATTTAAGACCATGTGAGGAGCTGAAAGTACTAAGGAAATCTTAAAATATTTGAGATAAATGGAGGAATATTTTGTAGTATGTGTGACATCAGTACTCATGAATCAGCTCCTCCACCTCCAACTAAGCTCTAAGTAGAGATATAATATTTTGCTCAGCCTCAGAGAATTATTCTCACCTCTCTATGTGTACCATAACTAGGCTAGTTTGTTTAGCTGAGGACAGCAGCAATGAATCCCACAAAGATCTCTCCCCTTCCCACTCTACATGACAGGTGTCAGAAGGAACAGAGCTTTTTGAAAACAAAAGCTGCCCTGTCATGTTATAGTCAGTCTAAGCCAGCTGCTCCTAAACAGCAGCCACGCTCCCTCCTATTCCCTGACAGCACTTGTTGGACATTTTGAAATAGGCTACAAACAAACATCAGAAAAGTGAATGTATAAAGAAGTACTTATTTTTTTCTAGTTTCAGTTTTCTGAATCCATCTGACAGGGAATCAGGTTAAGGGCCAGGGCCAGCACAACACAGGACATGGCAAGCAGCAGGTAGGAAGGAGGAGAGGGGCAGAGAATGACTGTTTCTGGGGAGCATCTAAGCCCTAGATTGGAACCTCCCCCTCCGATCATAAAGGGAAGATGAGTTTCACATGTCATAATTGCATGTACTTCCTTTTACCTCTCACAAGGAATTCCTGGCCATCAACCTTAGATTCGCCTTTTGGTTTCTGCAGCAGAGAGATCCAGTGATGCATCTCCTCAGGGGTGTCGCTGTTGCAGTGAATCACTCGATTTGCTGTGATGATCACAAAAGAATTTGGTCTGCCAGAAAATAAAAGTGTTAAAATTGGTCATAACTATACAAATATCTCAACTCACAGTACACCCAAAGCCATGTCCTCTACCTTCCCATAAACAATGCAGAAAGATTCTCTAAGTACAAACTACAGAGGAGTGCAGAAACACTTAAGAGCGTCTTCTGTTCAGCTGGTCTGCAAACAAAGCATATTTCAAGTTATTCTGAAAAACTAGAAAACATTAATTAGCTAATGATCAGCTGTAAAATGTCCTGAGTTCATAAGCAAAGGACTTTGTTCTACCCTCTCATTTGGCTGAGCTAGTGCTAGTACCACTGGGCTGAGCTAGTACAGCCATTCACCTCCTACTTATTAAAACCAGTGGTGCAGTAGCAAACATTGATTTCAGCAGGGTCAGCTAAGATGTGTTTGAGATTGGTTTTAAAAATGATGAGTTGATCCTGAGAAAATAGGAAAAACTGTTACATTGCTCCTTGATGACTTTGTCCTTCTCTTGCAACAGACAAATACGTCCTACCAAAACAATATTCACAATTCTGCACAGAATTGATGCTTTACAGGAAAATGGAAAAATAAAAATACGACCAGTTCCAAGAAGGTAGACTCAGAAAGCTCTGAAAACAAACACGGATTTTTAAGAAAACAGAGAAATTGAAAAGTAAAATGCAAGTATAAAGCAAAAGGTAAAAGGCATAAATCTGTAAATGGCAACCAATACGTAAACCTATGGAAGATAAAAATGAGCTGCATACAAATCTTGGTTGAAAAATAAGCATTCTCCTCAGAATTTGTTCAACGTTGATCTAAATGTTGATACTCCAGAAGAGTGTACTTCAGCAGATGCATGAACAAATTTTGACTGTTCAGCTTACTATTTATTTGTGCCTATCTTTTTACTGGCACACAGATAACTAGGAGGAGCCCTGGCAGAGAAATGGCTAGAACATTTTGATCAATGAAATCTTAGTTTGCTACTGAGATATGCATTTTCTAAACTAGTAACCCCAAAGTCCTGTCAACCTGTGTGAGAAAAAATACAGAGCAGAGGGGTAAATAATTTAATAGCTAACATTTTACTTCAGCACTTTAGCGAGAATCTTTGCCCTGGCTGAACCCATTAACACTGTGAGAAATAATTAAATGTTAATGTAAAGTGATATAAAATGTCCCATAATCTCTTCTCTGAAACTAACCAATCAGTGAACTAAAGGTCTGTCCTCTGTTGCATTGCAAAGATTTCAAGAAGAATATGGATTTCTAAATTCATCTGTTATTCTTCCACAATGCTGTTTCTTTCCCCTAAATTTACAAGATTAACTCAAAATTACTCCATTGAAAAACTGGAGGTACTGCTTTTGCTGGACATTTTTATTTAGTGTTAATAGTAACAAAGACTATAATTTCCTGACATTGAGATTATGCTGTTTCCACTTTTAAGAGGGAAAGGAGAAACTTTCACTCAAAGAAAATACATGTGTGAATTTCATGCCTGTGAAGTGACATAGCTTGAAGCAAGCTAAAGACTTCAGTTATGTTTATTTGTTTGGAGATAAATTCTTACGATTTTAAACAAATGCAAATCCCAAATAAAACCTGGACCTACTCACAAAAATATGTTAGAGAGTTTCTAATCTAAGAGCTGATCAGGTTGCTGTACTTACCTATCAGGGTTGTCTGAGGCACAGACAGAGTCAATAAGCCCAACATCCAGGGTGCCCTGTACAGTGAGAAAGACAGAGATAACAGGAAATGCTTGCATCTTAAATTACATTCTCCTTTGTGAATAGGACTGGAACTGAAAACATTCCTCTGAATTCCAATAGCTTGAGTAGAAATGAACATATGAGAAAGGCATAAGCGAGTCATCTTTGCTCCCTAAACAGAATGAGAATCTGTGAAAGGGCTCCACAGGACTGATGGAAGAAGAGCTACAAATTTCCAGAGAGCAATAGGAAGTTCTGAAATAACCTTTCCTAGTATCTCAGTACTAGCAAAATACATAAATACATTGATCTTACCAACCATGTATCTTCTGTCTGGAATAACCATGACCCAGACTAGTCCCATAAACCCATCCAAACACATTTTACCCGTGTGAGGCAGCCCCCTCTTGCCCTCAAACTGAAGAGAACTATTGGGTGATCAAGCTGAGCCACCCCCAACAAACACCATGTTCCCCACTGCTTACCCCCTTTTCTATCAGCTTTGATGTTTCTTTATAGTAACTGTCCAACTACCTTAAATTGCTCATGAACTAGAGCACCACATGTGCTGGAAAAACATGCACAAAACAGTTAAATACAGAGGGCTCCAAACATGCCCACAAACTAGTTGCACAGTAACTCACCACAGCATTCTTTGGATTGGCCTGTTCATCTTGCATTTCCTTCAGCTGCTGCGCTGTAGCACTGTGTACTCGGCTCAGGACGTTAAACCAACCACTGGCAATCAAAACAGACTCAAAGTTAAGGTTTGAGTAGTGAAACTAGCTCTAGAATACGATCAAGGAACCTGGAAAGCTGCCAGTGTGAAAATTTCTCCATTCACAATTTCCTGAGGACTATGCTGCAAAATATCTCTTGGGCTGATCGTACCAGATTCTAACATCTTCCTTCCTCCTTATTTATCCATGATAATTCTGTGCACGTTCTCCAGCCCACTGACAGCTGCTCCTGCAAAATCCAGTTTTCTACTTGCTATTCAAAGAACTTTAAGCCAGCAGTGGCCTTACCAGGGAGCACATGTCAGCAGGCTGAGAGGAGCATACAGCAGTTGTAACGACAGAGTCAGTTGGGAATCTTCCAAGACTAGAGATGCCTGAGAGCAGCCTTAACTAGTCTCTCTCTGATCTACTCATAAACTTGAAAGTCATATGGCTGTCAATTAATCATGGATTTCCTTATAAGTTTATTTGGAGTTAAGCTATTTGTCTGTGAAACGGCTTCTTGTTACAGACATATCTGGAGGCTAATCTCTGTAGCAGAACAAGCAGATTCTTATCTGCAGCCTCCAGTGAGATCAGCAAACATCTAGACTTCATGGAGGATTCTCAAATTGTATACTCTACAACATCTGCTAATCTGCCCTTTGCTGGTGGAAGTGTTGGTGGTTTCTTCTCCCTCAGAACAGAGACTGATATGGCATTGACAGAAGCCACATTTAATTTACACTTGTCCTAGCAAATCTGCAATGTTATCTTAGGGCATGCCTATTCCAGTTGTGGAACTTTTGGGTTAAGAAGTTAGTGTTTCTTCAGCAATTGCCACTTTTTTTGTTGTTTTTTTCTAGATGTGGCTGTTCTTTAGTCTATTTCTGTTAATTTGTGTCTGAACACTTTCCCCATTCCTCTCCTGACATCCAAATGAAATAATAACAGACCCTAAATAACTTCACAGAATCAGATCAAAGTAGATCAGAGAAACAGTTACACTGGCTGGGCTGAGAGTAGAAGCCTTGGTAAGAGCAGAAGTGGGAAGACTCCCCTTTACAGCTAGGGACAGTAACCTCTTAACTTGGCTTTGCATAGCCAGAACAGGTTGTCCAACCTACCCTTAAACAACTGATTCCCACTGCCTGGCCAGGATGCCAAGAAGGAAGGACATGAGTCATTTGTTTGCTGTGCACTGGGAAGATTTTATCAGATGACACTACAGACTCTGATAAGCTGCAGCCTTTTCTCTGTCTCCTGGATAAAACCCAGCTGCTCTCGCAATCATTTACAGACAACATGAATAGACTTTTTGTTTGAATAAAGATTCCATTTAATAAATAAATCATCTACTAGAGGTTCCAGTTTATGTTAAGGTTTTTTGTGTCTCCTGAAGTAACCCTTGAATTCATCATGCTCACAGCCACATAAGAAGGTGGCAGTCCCGTGACTGACTGACGGGCTGAACCACTGTCCCAGCAGCTGCAACAGGGAGTCCCCAGAGTAGGTGTGGCTCCTCCCATTAAGCACAAAATGACACTCTGGAACAAATCCCCATTTTACTCCAGAAAATGGTAAGTGATCATGTTTCTCAAGCTCTCTGGTGAGTAGTTGGGTCAGACCCGCACTGAATTAACAAACCTAACAAAACTCCCTTTTATACCTGGCATCTTCTGGTGACTCTGCAACAATGTGATAAACTCTGTCTTCTGTCACAATGTCCAAGGCATTCTCCTTTTCGTGAATGTCCACAATCTCCCTGAAACACAGCAAGTGACATTTTTTTTCACATTGCACCATTCACCATACAGAAGGGAAATCAGATGGCCTGTAACTCCAGCAGAAACACCAAATTCCTCCATTAAAACTTTTAGGATCCCCTTAAAAAGATTTGTACAGTTAATCTACTACAAAAACAAAGCTTAAGGTGTTAAATGGATTCTCTTTGGGGCACCAGCAAGCTAGATGGAAGAAGAGATAACAGGGAGTGTGATATAGAGGGCTGTTTACGAAATGGGGTGTGACACTATTTTTTGGTACTTTACGGGTCCACATAATGCTAATAGGTGACAAGTCTCTCCTTTCTTACAGCAGGAGCTGAGGAATTGGCTGTGGCAGCAAAAAGAGCATTCGGGATTTCGGAACAGGCACAGTACATGTGGCCAATTTAAAATCCCACTGTGAGCTTCATACCACCTCTGTGAAGTGCTTGGAGAAGTCAGGAAACAGATGGAGTCAGGGTAGGGGAGAATGCATGGGGTATGTACTTAATTAGCCCCTCCTGGTCTGGCTCCATCCATGGTTTGGAAAGAACTTCTGCCAGCAGATTATGAAATGCAAGACTGGAAACAGAACTATCAAGTAATTCCAGACTCCATCCAGAGTAAAACTAGAAGTACTAATCGTCTTTTCTTCCCTTATGTTTCTGATTCTCCTAGCCCTATGGGAGATATATAGGCTGCTGAACTGGCAGCACTGGACACTTCATTATTGATCTAGAGAGTGAATACTATAGATCAAAAGGATTTATTTCTTCACTCACTTTGCCCTTCTGATATCAATTGTCCCCTTCAGCTTTTCCTCACTATCATTCTCAAAGTACATCAGCTTGGATTCTCGAAGCACAAACCAACGGCGTTTCCAGTTGCGGCGTGAAAGTGTTGACATGCCTCCACCTTTTTTGTAGAGCCAGCCTGACTTCAGCGCCTCTTGCTTGGTGCGGAACCACATGAAGGCCTCATTCTTCAGAACACACCAGCGCCGCCTCCATGGGTTCATGAGACCTCCTGCAAAGCAAGGGAACAAGATTTCAGCAGACGTGCAACAAGGACCGCGTTTCCATTCTCATCCTGCTTCTCCCACATGAAACAAAGGAGCTGAAGAGGAAAAAAAAGGTTATGCCCGAGTTTGGAAAAATTAAAACCAGAACCAACTAGTGAAACAAACACAAAATACAGAAATACATGCACTATTCAAATATTTTTGTACTGTCTTCAGTTTTGTAGCTCAGAATGAGTCATTTAAGCCCATACCAAGTGGGCACAAATAGGTCTCAGTGGCAAAGATATCCAGTCTAAATCCCTGACATCTACACATCCACCTCTGAGCATTTCAGTTTATTTGCTTGTTTTAAATAGAAGAAAAAAAACAAAAGCACAAACAAAAAACAAATAAACAAAACAAAACACAAAACAAAACCACAAAAAAAAATCCAAAGAAGCAAACAAACAAAAAAATCCACAACAAAACAACAACACAACAACAAAAAGAGTAAAGAGAGAACTAAGAGCAGATGACAATGATGATTCTGGAGAAAAAGAGGAAAATGGGTTTCCTGGCTTCCATCTTTCCACAGTTTTGACTAAAGCCACTTACCTTTCATGTAGAGATAACTGTGGAAATAGGGTGGTCCTGAGCCATTGAAGATAGTGACTCGGCCATTACAGAACTCTTCATCTGTATCAATGTAAACATCTACTTCTTCTTCACTGTCCAGAAACTAGAAGGAAAAGAAGAAATACAGGCTACTTAGGTTCTCCTGGTTGCAGAAGGGCTAGAGCAAACTAACAAGGCTAGAGAAGTTACATGATCAGAAGGTGAAAAGCTACATGTACTCCCTTTACTAAAAAGCAATAAAGTAGAGGCTGGGCAGTTTACCCATTAATGCCTACAGCAAAAATCTCAAGAGCACGGAATTTTCATACCAGAAAGGAGAGTGACATTTGGCAGCTGACTTGCAGTAACAAACCTCCCTGTTTCAAGACAGAGCCCACAGTCCAAAATCTAATTTAATGGGATTAAGAGAGAATTTTTCATTTTGGAACGTTTTGTGATTTTTCTGGCAGACGGGCCAGGATGCTGGACAAGATGAAGCACTGATCTAACCCCAGCAAGGAAATGCCTTGCCTTGAGTTGATTAGGGGAAAAAAAAAAGCACATTCCAGGATAACTGAACCCTAAAAACAAAGATTTAGATTGCTGAAATAATAGTACGCTATTTACTCATCCCTGTTCTCCAACTAGATCATGTCCCTCAGCCATACAAAAGTACTTCACACATGAAATCTCAAATTACCCTATCACTTCCTTTACCTTAAATACAACTTCCTTTGATCAGCTTTATTAATTTAATACCAACGAGGGCAGCTCCTTAGACTTCTTCCTTCCTCAGATGCATGTTGCTTCTATTAATTTATCCCTTTTAGTCCTCTCTCTGTGACCCCCTCATGCTCCTCTTTTGTCTCATTACTTTTCCACTCATTCATTTTTCCTCTCTTGCCATTAGTTTTCAAAGCCTAAGTACTCTTGGATTAGCAGCTACTGATGGGATCTTGACCCAGCTGTAGTTATTTCTTCCCATGGCTCATGCCATGATATAGTACCCACTGGATTTTTGATGACTCTCACTCATCAAGGAGCCCAGTAAAATCCTCCACTTCTATTTACATTTTAAGAAGAATGGTAGAAACTAGCCTAGGTTGTGACAGAATGATTCATGACTTGAAGATAACCTGCCAGTGATTTGTGAGTACTTGCCTGCAAAGATACCTGTACTCAAGCAGACCACATCACAAAAAATTCTGATGCCTGGCAGCTGACATTAGGGAAATGCAAACACAAAAATTCATGCAACTTTTTCAGAAGGGTCACAATCTGCCATTGGAAAAGAGTAACAAAGGAAATAAATAGATTGCTTTAACAAAAATAAAAGTCAAACATTTTCTGGAAGATATTTTGTAGTTCAAGTCTCTGTTCCCAGGGACATCATTTATCTGAAGTATTTTTATGGCTGTCATTAGCTTCACACCTGAACTCCTCACAATCTTACGCGGGCTTATCTGACATCCTGTTCTGTAAGGGGATTTATTGTTGCATTATTAAGCAACTAGCCCGAGGGCATTCAGGAAATCCAGAGCCTGGTGTGGGACCTAAGCTGAGATGCTTCAGGTGCAAAGCTAATAGCCCAGCTTTACTCCCTGTCATTGTCCCTGCGGTAGGAATGAGAAGGTTCAGCAGTCATGGTTGCGTGCACTGGGACACAGCCTGGATCAGCCTCCTTCTAGCCTTAGAATAGCTTAACTTAAAGAGTGGCTGAAAACCCCGCTTGGCTCTGAACAGTAACAGGACTAGAAGAGAAGTTTTAGTGATGGAAACAAATTAAACTCAAGCTTTTCCCATTTCCTCTTATGATTGTCCACTAGAAGCTCAGGCTACTGGACAGTCACAAACTCTCTGGTCTTCAGCCTGTCTATGATTTTTCCTTTTTTTTTCAAGCGGATTAGAGAGTTGTGTATTAGTAACAACACCCAGCACAACGAGGCCTACAGTAAGAAGGCAAGGATGTTATAGATCTCAACAAAGTCACAGTGATGTCTGGAAAGGTGAAGGAAGGGATTCTTACCGAGTCCAGGCTGCCACGGTTTGAGTCCAGGCTGGTCCCATGGGAGTGTCTCAGACCTTCCTCACCATTCAGAGGCTCAGCTGAGGCACTACCTGCATCTCCACAGCCATCAAACTCCTCATGGTCGTAGTCAGACTCCACATCCACAGGCGAAGTGTAAATCTGTGGGCCCACTTCCCCACTGTTACTCCTCTGCTTATCTGAGACAGTGCTGTAAATGCCTTCTGCTGGGTCAGATAGGGCTCTCTGCTCCTTAGGGCTAGTGGTTCTTTCCACAGGTTGTCCTGGAGCAGGGACAATCTCTCCCAGTTCCCTCTGGAGAAGTGAAAGGCTTGTGTCCACAACTTCCTTTGAGTAGTTATCACTGTTTCTTGTGTCATGCTGATTCAAGACCACCAAACTGGAAGTCGGCCGTCCTTCACCATCAGCATGAAAACCCTCATCCACTTCCTCTTCAGCCAGTGGTGCCACCAGGCTGCAGTCCATGTTGAGTGTCCCCTCACTAGAAAGTGACCTCTCTAAGTTCTGCACACTTTCATCCAGATTGCCAAAATCGAGCAGTTCCAAGAACTCCTGGGCAACCCTGGATGCCTCCTTTTCCAACCTCTGGATCTCTTCCTCTCGCTGCCGATTGATTTCATTCCTGGTGTTTTCACAGATGATAGACATGTGATCTTCTTTTTGTTGCTGCAATTTCTCAATTTCCTTCTCCAGTCTTAAGATCTCCTCCATCTGACGTCTCTCTTCTTCTTGCAGGGGAATATCTACCTCCTCAGTCTTTTCTGCTTCCACCTTAAAGAATTTAGAGTAGTGTTAAAGCAGTTTCTTCAACCCATATGTGTTCTTTGCTTGGACCTTTCATTTTTACTATCTCCTGTGCTTGCTTTTTACTTCCCATCTGCAAAAAGATGACTCTAAGCATCCTGCAATCATACATGGTGTATAAGCTATAAGTAGAACTACTGGATCTTCAGGTTATCTCCTTTTTTCCAGCAGTCTACCTCTTTCTGAATCATACAAAGAAGTTCACTGGGATCAGTGAATTTTTAGAAGAGCATCTCTTTCTGCTGCTCATGTTAACAGTCCTTTGGAAATGACAATTTGGATAAAAGCATTCTGAAAGTCCATCCTCTTTTTGAACTATCTCACACACATACAGATGTATAGGAGAAATCAACTATATATTAATACATATATACCTAGCCTGCTTAAGAGCTGAAGATTTCCCAGGAATTCATTAAACGATTTGGGGATTTTGTTGCTTCCTGAACTGGGGGCCTGATCACCAGAATTTAGGTCTGGAAGGGATATTTGCAATGAAGCAGGACTGTATCCACTCCAAACCCACCCCACCAAAACGCCACACAGAATTTCTTGGCATTCTTTAACATCACTGGATGGATGATGGCTGGCTGCTGAAGACTCTGTCTTCCTCTATTCCCCACACTGAAGTAACAGGAAATGTCTAGCAAGTACACAATAATTAGAAGACGGAAGGATACTGCTAACTTTCACTGATGATCAGCTATAAGATAAAACCACCCTCCCCTCCAGGAGGATGTTGAAAACATACACACACACAAAAAAGCAAAACTAAATTCCAAAAGGATTTCATGTACTTCCTGATAGGAGTATGACAATGCAGCCAATGAATTTCAGGCCCATTTAAGCCAAATCTCGGTTTTCTTCTATATAGTTACTCTGTTCCTTGTTCTCTGCTTGACTCTTGTGGACAAATGTATTTCTATACTCTGATCTGTCACGTCCCCTGAACAGAGCTGGTCTGAAACTGAGGAACAAATGGTTTGGGAAAAGAAGTAAGAACATACACAGCTGTTTTCACACACCTCAGGGTAGGTGGTCTGCTCTTTGATATATCAAGTACCAACAATTAGATCCATTACAAGGGTTTTATTTTAGACATGGTAGCAGCCGGCTGCACTCTTATTTTGGCTGTTACAGGCAACAATCCAGCAAAAGAGACTGTGTCACACTGTAGCACATCACAAGGTCATGTATAAGCTCAAGCAGTAGAGACAAAAAAAAGGATGCTGTGCATTCAGTACAGAAATTTTCAAATAGGAACCACGGAAGCTGGTATGTGAGCCTTGAAACAACCCTACCTTGTTAAATATACACACCTCTGCCAAAACCAAAGAGAATCACAGAATCATAGAATGCCTTCTTCAGGTTGGAAGGGACCTCTAAAGGTCATCTAGTCCAACCCCCTTGCACTGAGCAGAGACATCCTCAACTAGATCAGGTTGCTCAGAGCCTCATCAAGCCTGACCTTGAATGTCTCCAGGGATGGG
>WTSP01024482.1:0-22770 GCA_025331215.1 Actenoides lindsayi | reverse complement strand
TTTTGATAGGGCTAGGAGTAAGGTTGGACTTGATGATCTTGAAGGTCTCTTCCAGCCAAAACTATTCTATGATTCTAAGATTTTATGAGTACTTTTTAAGTGCATTTTTAAGAGTTGCATTGTTTGGGAGATACTGTTTGTGGGAGTCTGTCCTCAGCAGCATTGGGAAGTCTCACCTGGGAGAATCTGGGCAGACTGCTCATCAACAAAGGTGCAAAGTGACTGAGCAGCAGCCAGAGGACATCAGTGTGAATGAGCAGATGTCTGAAAGTACCAAACCAGATTGCCTATGGAGACTAGGAGTGGCTGTTATCTGCATATTTTATAATCAGGGAGGTTGCAGGTGAGAAGTAAGGGAACTAAATGAAACATGAGTTTCTTTTAAGCATTATTTTTTTATGCTGCTTTTTCTTCCACTGCTGCTAGCTCATTTTGACACATATTGATGATATTGTGAAATTATTGTGCCCTGAGAAATCCACTAAAAAAGTATTTTTTAAACAAACAGAAAGGGAAAGAAGCTGAGGTCAGGCAGGTCTCCTTAGTTTTGGAAGTGGAAGAGGTATGTGGAGATATGTCAGGTGAATTGAAACAAAGAGTAATAGTAAAAAGACCAAAAAAAAAAAAAAGGAGCAAGGGAGAAATGACAAAGCTGATAAATGGAAAGAGTGAAAAGGATGTGACTAATGATACAAGAAGAGTTGTTTCTGGAAAAACTGACTGGTTGAACAATGATTCACACAATAAACACCTGGACATTTGCCTTCTTTTCATCAGATTTACTCAGAGAAACAGCTGGCTCAAGGAACCAGTCTCACTGCTGTTTCTTCTTGTGATTTTATCTGTGACACCATGTTATGACTGCTATAAAGCTTTAAGTGCTTCTGGACTTTGTAACACGTTTGACATGGGAGGGGTTTTTTTTTTTCCCTATGTGGTAACAATCTGTAAGCAGTTGCTCTGTGCCTGGGAAATCATCTGACAGAGAAAGATACTGGGGGTGAGCAGGCTTACTTCTTCCAGTGACTTTAGAAAATACAGGCACTCAATTAAGTACATCAAGTACATTAAATTTGTATTTCAAGTACCACACTGCACTTCCTAATAACTGGACTTTCAAGTAGCATTTGAAAGACAAATGTCTAATTTGTTTACGTGGATCTGAGTTCTGACATCACGACTGGAGTTATTCTACACTTGTGATGTAAAGGAGGGCTAAAAATGATGTTAGGAATTTGTTTATGTAAATTTGTTACTGTAGCATGGATTCTTAATGTTTTGAAATTTACACTTCATGCTGAAAGTACTGTTCATTCATATCCAACTAGTACACAATTAATTAAGTCCCTTAAAGTCAACGTATTTCCCAGAAAGCTCAGTTCTTGCTCCTTATTATATTTCATCTGACATCATTAACAATGAGTTTGAAAGCTTTAATGGAAGTTGTTGGTTTTGAGCTGTGCTCTAAAGATAACTCACTGCTAGCAGGCAGCTTTGGGAATGTCTCAGTAATTCTGAGTGCATGAACAAATGGAGAACCTCCCTGTTTGAAAGTGTTTGGTTTTTTTCCCGTGTGGAAACAAACATTGATTTCAAGGCAAAAGTGTGTTCTGAAGCACAAAGAGAAAGCTCACCTCTCCCAGAACTGCACACCTTCCAGCTGTAATCGAGTCTAAATTCTTCTGTCTTTGGGTGCATAATTCAGAAAACACTTAATGTGCTGCACAAATAGAAACATAGAATCATGGAATTGTCAGGGTTGGAAGGGACCTTAAAGATCATCTAGTTCCAACCCCCCAACAGCAATAGTTTACAACATTCAAGAGCAATCTAACATGCTACGGTAATGGAAAGCAGAAGTTAGAACCTGGATGAGAAATGACATTTCATGAGAGAACAGAAAAAGCCTGTTCAAAACCTTTTAAATAAGTATGATATTAAAAAGTGAATCAGCAGAAAGGAAAACATTTTAAGTACAATGATTTTTTTAAAACCTCTGTATTTTTCAAATATATTTTATTGATTATTTATTTTACCATAGCCTTTTTACAGTTCAGTTGATTCCAGCTCCTCTTACTACAGGTACTATAATGCAGAAACTAGCAGGGACTGATTCCCTTGAAGGGCTGAAAACCTAACCAGACATAAAAGGTGATAAATGCGGGAAAGGAATTATTACATCCATTATGAGGTGTATGTCTGGAAATGGGAAAATCAAATGATTTGCCCAAAGTTACCTGGAATAAACTTGTTGCAGAGCTCAGACAGAATTTGAACTTTCTGAGTTGATCACTGATGAGTTATTCCCATGACCAGGCCGTGTCCGTCCCCCCTCCACCCCAATCTCCTGTGAAAACAAGCCACCTTTATGTCCAAATTCCTGTCTTCTCAACATGAATTATCACTGCAACGAGACAAGCAGAAAACGTGATCTCCATCCTGCAGCTCCAACACATGCCTTGCGTGCTCATTTCTCACAGCCCCACTGAAAAAGAAATGAATTCAGAAAGAGAATCCCAAAGGACATAAAAATATTGAAGGCTGTAAATTATCTCAGAGCTTCACTGCTTTGTTAAATGGCTGCTGTTTCATGCCACACCTAGTCGTTAAGAATCAATAATTCTCTATGCTGTTAATGTTTGAGCTGCTGAATCTCTAGGGTGAGTCTGAGGAACTATAAACTGTGTGGAGAAGCACAGACACTACCAACCTGTGCAAAGGTGATTCTCACAGCGGCAAGTAAGAAGCCATTTTAGAGCAGAATAAGCTTTTCATGTAACAGGTAAGGGATGATCTGACTGTCATTTCATGGACAAAGTTTAACAGTTCAAGAGAGAGTCTTGCCAAAGACTTTTCTGGCAGTGTTAGGAATTCAGCTGTCCTTTAAAATGGATGACTGCTGTGCTAAGGCTTAGTCTGGTTTGTATTTGATTTGGATCAATTCCCTCTGTTTTCTCTTTACTGAATTTGAACATCTGAAATCAATCATTTAAAGAAAATCAGCATTTTTTTTTTTCATGGAACCAAATACTTGTGATTGTTGCTGATCTTTAACCTCCGGGAATATTCTTCGTTCTCTGAATGTTTATTATTGAAAGTCGCTGGGGTATTTGTATGATGGTTACCTAGAGATTTCCATTCAAGCAGGGGAACCATAAGGGATTATTAGGGATATAGCACTGAGGAAACTAAGAAATGAGAGGAAAAATATGACTCCAGTCCTCAGCCAGAACTCAGGCTGCTTTTAGTTAAGCTGATCCTATTCTAATCCTGAAACTGTCTATTATTGAAAACTTTTGTATGGGTTTATATATATTGAAATTCTATTCTGAGTGAAAGAGGACTATGTATTTTTAGGGTTTGGTCCTTGGCAGTGTGATGATCCATGATACTTGGTATCAGTTTCCAGCCAAAAATTAGTGTTCAAGGGCTGATCAAGCCACTCATCCTGGCCTTGCAAGTGGCAACACAAATGGCACAGCATTAGAGCATGATGTTTATATACAAAAAGAAGGGAACAGCAAATGCTATGATTGTGCAAACCTGTAACCTATGAAGTATCTGCATTTCCACTGCTGTGTTTCGTAGTCAGATCTAGACAGAGAAGCTTGGCTGAGACACAGCACTGTCACACAGTCACGCAGTCACAGTGCGCTTTCCAGCATTTTCTGTCCCCTGTGCTAGGGCTGCATGTGTCACTTCCTTTCTCCTCACTTTCTCCTCACCGTAGTAGGTCTTGCTCTCTCTCTTTTCCCTGAATCCATACTTTGGTATCGCCAGACTTTCCCAAAACATTTTTCCTCACCTCTTTCTGGCCTCTCCATGACTTTTAGCTCCCCGGTGTCTCTTCACCACCCCCTGCGCACACACTACAACCTTAGCCTCAGGTAGGGCATGCCTTTGGGTCCTCTGTCCCACCTGCCACCCTAAATTAATAAGGAAGTAATTTTTTGAAGTTCTCACTCTGCTATTAAGCATGGCTGAAACTGTCTGGTGTATTCAGAAGAGCCCAGGTCAGTGGAGAGGCTGTTGGACAGATGGAGTAATTGAATGAATTTCCATTGACTATCGAGCTGAAATACCAGCAACAGTCTTGGTTCAAAGCGTCTTGGCAGGAGGTTCAAAGTGTCCTTTCTGCCCCTCTGTCCTGCCTGTGCCAGGTCCCAACAACTCTGGCTGAAAGGGACCCGCTCAGCAAGCGTCCCTGCCAGGCAGCTACAGGGAGTTCACCTTCAGCCTTCATTTCCTGACAAATGGAATGATTTTCCTGATAAAGGAGTGTCATTTTATTTCCCCACAGTACCCAGGCAGCTAGCTACAGCCCAAGGAAAGAGCCTGGTAATTTCAAAGAGTGTAATTGCACACATACAAAGACCCTACTCAGAATAGGATTTGCAAGATAAAGTCCTGTGGCACGTCCTAGACTGAGTGCTGGAGAAAACAACAGTGTGGGCAGCAGTTTCTGTATGTACAAGTCCCCTTTTTGGTCAGCTGTGGAGGAAAGAAAAGAAGGGGGGAGGGGAAGATATGATGGAAAGCCCAAGCAAGAAGTCATCTTGAGGGAGTTGTGCCTCCACACTGTCTTCTTTTGCTTGGGCCTTCATGGGACAGAACTGTGGTGGCTGCAGGACACCTGTAGGTATGAGCCACGTAACATGGAGCACCACTGAAGAGGAAGCACTGTACTTCAGTTTTACCTCTCTCCAGAACCACCCTCATCCTTTTTGTTGAAATACAGCAGTAGTGAGAAAGCAGGATTTAATTTTTTGAGGAACTCATCTAGTTTCCAGGAAGGTGTAACACAAGACATGGCAGTGTGTGCTCAGCAATTTTTTGAAGTTCGAGGCAGGCAGTGCTCCTTGGACTTGCGAGTTTCGTCTCCAGTAGCCATGTTGTTTTAAGGGGTGCAGACACCTTTGGCTTCTTCTTTCTCACAAGCTGCACTGACCACTTATTTTTTGTAACCAGAAGACAGAGGCCTCAGGAGTGCCTGCAAAACCTCAGCGTCCTTGCGGTTATAGTCTTTCCTGTGAACGTGTTGTTGCCTTCAGAAAAGCAGAAATGAAAATGGAAATAGAGTCATTTCAACAGTGAGGTTGCACGCCTTGAAGTTTTGTGCCGATTTCAACATCTGACAGTTGTTTGTGGCTCTCACAGCATGTGGCACCTCCTGTGTCAATGGGGACAGACCTGAGGGGCATGATCTTCCTGCCAGCCCAGGGATGCCAGTGGTCTCACCTTCCATGGGCAGAGCTGCGTCTGGTCCTTCAGAGCTCACACCTAAGCTGCTCTCTTCCTACAGCTTTGGGAAAGCTTAATTATGGTGTTTAATAGTGAATAATTTGGGCCAATTGGATGGGGCTAAAGTGTCTATCACCTTTTCTTTGCAGAAGCTGAAGCAAAGTGTATTCCAGTATGTTTAAGCTGTGGGGACTTCCATTTCTGCTCGTCATTCACTCGGTGAGTTACAGCTTTTCCTCTGTTTATCTGTGAGCAAATGGCAAAGGTTGCTTGCAAGTCTCTGAGCTCTAACCCAGAGGGCATCCCAGCCTGCAGGTCAGGCTGCCAGTGTGTGCTGGCACAGTGGCTGTAACGCTGGGTGTGGGAGAGTGGCCCAGATACGTGTGTGACCCCACGGCCAAAAGTTAAGAAGATGTGTCAGTCATTAGGAATAAATCTTTAAAAAGCCTGAAAGACACAAAATTCCCTGTTTTTCCTATTTGCTCCCTCCTTATGTATTCATTTTTCCAGTAAGTAGATTTCATGCTAGGAAAGATTTAAAAATACTGCAACAAATCAGCAAACAGTGAAGACAACTGTATCATGTGTTCTGTATTATAATCCATACTTGTGCTGACATATTAAATGTATTCTAAGACATATAATGGCACATAGCTTAAGCCATGCATATTAATCATTTATCCTCACTATTCCATCTATGTGAACCCCTTTTCAGAGGATTTTTCTGGAACTGAAATGTACTAATTATGCTATTTATGGACCTCATCTATTACATTCAATAGATTTACTGATGTTTGCAAAGGCTACAGTGGTGGCGTCTACTTTATAGTTGAAACTAACCTAAAAATACCTAAGAATATGGAGATCCCATGAGGTGGAGTTGATGTGCAGTAACGAGCACCTCCTTTTTCCTTTCCATTTGAAAAGTTCTCACCTGTGTCTGTGCTGACCCCCAGTGAAGCCACTCCGCAGGCATTACAGCCATCTTCAAAATGGATGCCAGTCAGATACGGACCAAGGAAAAAACCTATTTCTCCCTCAGGCCCCTGACTAGTGATTCATGCTGTAGACATACATTTGGGAATGTTTATGGTCCACATAAAGTAATTTTAATCAACAGGAAGCGATATCTCTAACTTGCTTCACAGCCTGCACTTTGAACCCATTGGGTTTTATAACGGCAGCCTTTGTTTCTCCACGGCAAGGAACATGACCAAGCAAATCCTTTCCTCAAAATGGCCCTGGGAAAAACCTACAGTAGTCAGGTTGTGCCCAGCAGTGAAATACAGCCACAGCAGGACAGACCCAGGGTCCTCCTATCTTGTCCCTGGCAGAGGGCAGCAGTCAGCATTGAGCAAAAATAGTAAAGGGTCTCTGTAAAGTGCTCTTTCCTGGTCTGTGTGCCTGTTACATGGCTTCTTTGGGGTGTTTTTCTACTGTCACTAGTGTTTACTACCATCCCTTCTTCTCCCCCAGTTCTCACAATATCTTAGTTTTCCTGTTTGCACAGAGTCACAAACCCTTGTATTTGATGAGGGCAGCCTCTCTGGCTGAGATTAAGCAGAATCTGATGTTATTGCAATGCCGTTTCACACGCACACGCACACACGCAGAGCAGAGCTTTAGGGTAAATTACACTGAACTTAGCTATGTTTTTGTCATAGGCAGAATTAAGTTTTCCCTTGGTAATATGTAGACTGTGCTATTCTGTGAGAGGCCAAATAGCTGTCCCAGTGGCAATAGGACCAAATCCAGGGGAAAAGTCATGCAGCAGAGAACATGTACTGCCAGAGGCCAGCTGCACGGGATGATGGACAGGGTGGCAATAGCACTCCAAATCCATAGAGCAAAATAAAGTTATTTTTACTCCAGAAGAAAGGAATTTTTACCTGTGCAGCCAAATGATGGAGCCCGAATTCTGGCAGGCAGCCCCTCAGCATTGGCAAGAGCTTGGTGACTTTGGTCTTGCCTTTGGAGAAACTAGTAGATTATCCGAACTGTAGGCTGAATTGTCTTGTGTGCAAGGGCTGCCCTGGGAGACTGATTCTTGCTTTGCATTTTTGTTTGAAACCAAGAATGGCCCTAAAACATCAGGACAGGAGTGTGTTTGGCAGTCTTTGGGCACTAAGGAAGGAGTGGCTATAAAATTCATTAAAAATTTTCCAGGAAAAACACCATGTGAAGTCACAGCCACCTGTTAGAAAGAAAACAGAATCTGGGACGGACTTGCATGGCATTTTTGCCATGAGATAGAAGCCAAAGATCAGTAGGACATGTTTGCTCTGGCTGTGGTTTGTACTCACATCAACTGATGTGAAGGCACAGGGCTTGAGTGGCCTGCCCAGGTGGCTGAGGCACTGAGGGTGGGTGGGGTAGGGGACCTGGGGAGGTCCAACTATTGCCCTTACAAGAAAGGTTTGAATTTACTGAGGAAACTACAACTGGTGCAGCTCAAATTCCTCCCTGTCCTCAGGTGTGGCGTTGGGACTTCTGACACATTTGTGGTCACAGGACTGTTCAGCTCCTGGATGGGACATAGGTTGTGCTGCTAGGGACACAGAAGTGATCCAGAAATGCTTTTATGAATTTCCTCTTGCTCTCAGATTACATTCAGCTCTTTCATGCTTCTGTTCACTCTTGAAGTTAGACCAGATCTCATTTAATTATGTAGTCATTAGAAAAAGGCGGGGCCCAAATGTTTGTTTTCAAATTAATTGATAAATAACACTGCTTTTAAAAATGGATGTGCACTAAGAAATTCGGAGATGTTCAGTGCAAACCAGCAGGAGTCTCCTCCATTTTGCTACAGCAAAATAACTTGCAAGAGGCTCAGTGACAGAGAGCTACTGTTTGTGTGTGGTGACAGGAAATATCCCTCATCTGCTTTCCTCCATCCTTTTGTCACTCTCTCTTTCACAGGCTATGTGCCAGAACCTGGGGGACCTGCATGTAACGGGGCCCCTAAAGGACATGAATTTTTCTGTTCAAGAAGGTGGGGGAAGGCGAATCCTTTACCAGGTAATCAAGTGTCTCTTGGTATCCACTCCAGTCAAAACCCCATAGTTTGCACACAGTGAGTTCATGGGCAGTGTTATCAGCTGTGCTGGTGGGAAGAACAGTCTCCTAAGAGGACCTGAAAATAACTTTGACTTCCTCTATCCGGGAATTCAAGAGCCCGCATGCAAAAAGCAGGAGACAACTCCTTCTCTCAAACCCATTTTAAGAGGATAGCCTAAGACAGGGATTAATAAAACCAGCATTCCTAGAGAATGGATTTCCATGTAACTTTTGTCATCATTTTCCTTCAGCTCTGAAGTTTTCTTCTGAGAGCCACAAATAACCACAGAAGGACAGATCCAGCTGCCAGGCAAATGGAGGATGTGTGTCATTTTTTTCCATTCCCGTGCTCAGACAAAGCCCTGTCCTGAGCAGACATTTGCTTTGGAAAGAAACCACAGTTGGGATTTCCTGCAGCATTCAGGAAATAATGTGAAAACTCCTCTGTTGAGGATCAGAAAAGAGCAGACTTGTTTGAGCAGACTTGTTTGAGCAGACTTTTGGAATATCATTCCCTTAGCCAAGCACGCTAATGGCAATAGAGTTTAAAAGACAAAAGCATGAAATTATTTTAATTATTGTGAAAATACTGAAAAAAGAAAAGGATGATTTTTCCCTCTGATTTTTCCCCATTCTAGTTCACATCCAAGCCACCTGCTGTGAGTTTCAGAGCAACTGGTGAAAAAGATGGAATAATTGACATTGCGCCGAGGAATGGAATCCTGTATCTCAATGGGTCTCTGGACTGGGAGACCAAAACAGTGCACAGACTGCAGGTAAAACCTCAGTGAAAAATAGGAAGGGAAGGTTATCCATATTCACACTTTTTTTTTTGGTAAACCTTCAATTAATAGAAAACTGTTGAAATTTCTCTTTTGTCTATGGTTACAGACAGCTTTTTAGTATTTAATATTGAGTGTTGCTGAAAGACACACGGTTTCATAGTTCTGAAAGACTGCACAGGAAACTGCTCCTTATAACAGGAAAGTTATTTTGAGAAAATAGAAATTACCTTGATGCCAACACCAATCCTTTAATTCTTCTAATATGAGGACACATGACTGAAAGTGAAATGTGCCTCCATGAATGAGGTTTGTTGGTTATCCCTGAAGACTGATAGGGTGAATTCCATGTCTGGAATGGGAAAATAAACTATTGTAATCTATCCAAGAAGATTATAGTTTATTTAGTGGCAAACAGTGTGAGTAAATGACATTTAGATACAGAGGCACAGATCTAACCTCTGTTAGATAGCAGCAGAAAGCTGTTTGGCAGATGTTGGAGGCTATTAAAGAGCATTGTGTGCTTGTCCTGTTGTTATACTCTTTTCATATGGATCTCATCATACACACTGTTGGGAGTGGGACAGTGGGTAGGCAGTCTTTTGGTTTCAGTATAGCTTTACGCTCTTATTCTGTGTCAAAAATGGTATTGTCATTTTCTGAAGAGCTAGCAACTGAGAAGGAGATGTCATGTTCTCAGCTCTAAAGCACCCTTGGATTGGAATTAGAGAGGACAATTTTCTAGCTGTTAACTCTAAACAGGGGAATCCTTTACAGACAAGAAGTGATGACAGAACTGAAAAACGATAGTTGGTTAGGCACAAATATCATGATTTAATCTATTATGTGAAAACCCAGTGAAGTCTGACAGAAAGCCTATATACTTGGTGCTTTAAGGTCAAAGACAGCTGAAAATTTAGAAGTCAAACTGTTTGGAACAAAAATGCTATCTGAACAAAGAAGTTTTCTTCACAAATCCTCACCTTGGCCTATTCTACTGGCTGGTATTTACAAAAACACACTTGAGTCTGTTGTATCATGTTGGGTGTTCTCCTTGCTCTTTAGAAAGTGTCTATTTCTATTTAAAGAAAAGCATGAAATCTAAGCTATGCAAGAATGCAAGCAGTCTACTGAGACTGGAAGTGAGAAATTGCTCTCTGAAAAAATGTCATCAGAAGCAGGAGTAGATTGCTTGTGTTTTGTTGGCATTATATACTGTGGTGAATTTTTGTCAGGGACCTACCTTGGTAAACTTGTCTTTGTAGATGGAAACACCTAGAGATGGCTCTCGCCAGGTTTGTGTCACAAGAAGAGAAACTTGGCATTTGACATTCCGATGTTCATTTATGTCTTTTAATTTATCTACATGAAAATGTTTCTTTGCTGTTCCTTCTATTTTCTAAATCAAGGTGGAAAGTCTGGATGAAAAGGGAAACAAAGTGGAAGGTCCATATGCTGTTACAATATATGTGGAGGATATCAATGACAACCCACCAGAATTTGACCAGATAAAGTACACTGGAGTAGTGAGACAGAACTCCCGTCCAGGTAATTGTCATAATAATTAAATAATATAGGTAATAGAAAGCTAGATAGGTGAGTTAAACCGAAAGATAAAGTGGGTGCTATACTTCAGCAAATTGGAAAAAGCTTTTGTTCCCACAGAATCGTACAAAATAAGGATGTAAGCATGTATAATATAATGAAAGGGCAAAGAGTTGGCCACTAATTACATGGTGCAAAGGGATGAGTGTAATCAGAAATATTTCATAGTACTTGTTGCTTTGCAAGTATCATGTAACAGGTGAACATTGCTGGCCCTCTATATTGCACTGAAAACACTCTCCTGTGCTAGAAGGAGTTTAAAGTTTAAATGTTGCTGAAGACTTTACAGGAGGTGAATGCTAAGAATATGTAAGTCTTTATACATCAGTGAAATAAAAAGCCCGTGCAGATATGGGGTATGTGTTTACTGCCACTGATGCTTCTCAGAGCATGGGCTGAACCTCAGTATTTAGGAGAGAGGTTTAGGTTATGTATTGCAGTGATCCAGTCCAGAAAACAGGAAAGTATCTAAGAGCAGTTTGAAACTCACAACTTGGAAATGAAACAAAGGACTCAGCCAGTTCTTATCACCATGTGACGATGAACTCAAAAAGAAAGTTCCAATAAAGAATACACGTATGAAGCTCCATAGGGTCAGAAAACCATTCTGCAATATTTTACTGTATTCTTCAACTACATCAAGTCAAAAGATTTTGAATGTTGCTCTGGTGATCAAAAGGCAAAGATTCCCATATGCTACCATGAATTCCCATGGGTTTTTTTCACTGTGTGATTATTCCCTTAATTATAACTGTGTCACTGCTGTGGGGCATTTTTTTCAAGATGCTTTGGGTTAAATTGATTTGTATAAGAACTGCAAAGTGGCCTTAAAGAGAGGTACCAGTGAACAACATTCCAGGTGCAAGCACTCTTGGGTCCCAGATAGCTCTCTGATTTAGCTCTGTCACCTTCCTCATCAACTGGTCTTCACACCTAGTGTGATCCTACCAAGAAGAGGTGGTAGAGGGGGGACCTGTGGAATGGTACACAGGGAATGTAACCTCCACACACAAGCACGGCTTACAATAAGAGTTACGTTATGAAAGAACAGCAACTCCCCGTAAGCTGCCTTCCTGGCTTGAGAGCTCTGCTCACATACATTATGTGTTGAGGTTTCAGTCTCCTCTTACCACTGTTTCTTCTCTAATCCAAACAGGCAAGCCCTTCATGTACGTCCATGCCACTGACCGTGATGATCCTACAACTCCCCACGCACAGCTGACGTACAGCATCCTCCATCATTTTCCCAACCCTTATCCAGAAATGCTTTTCCAGATTGATAAAGTAACAGGAGCAATCTCACCAAGTAGGACAGGTATGTAAAAACATACTCATTTGTCAATAGGCAAGCATGAGTTCCTGGCCATACGTAGGAGCAGAACAACAACACAGCTCTGATGTTAAACCTTGAATGAATGTAGTCAGGGGGACATAATCCACTGAAGCCCTGGTTGTGGGAAACCCTTTTTGTGTCCCACCAAATTCAAGGGAAATTAACAGAAATGGAGATTGGGATCTAAAAGTACATTGAGAAGAGAGGTAGATCCACTGGCCCTCAGGACTATGCTTGAATCGTATATTGGTATTAATTCTGTTCTTTGAAATCTAGAAACCCAAAATCAGTAATAAGAAAAATACTGAGAAAACTCAGCTGGCCACATGATCCCAACTAAACAAGTGATTTAAAAACCCTATCTCATCTGCTGGGCTGAACAAGTGCTTAGCTGGAGTGAGGGCTGTTCATTCGCACAACATGAGACCACAGCACAGAGGTCTCATACGATTACATCCATGAGATGCTGTGCTGCATCACTCAGAGAAGCCAGAGGAAACAGCTTGCTGAGATTTGACAGAGAGGCCTCATCTATGGAGTGAGTCTGTGAAACAGCACAGTGCATGTAGGAGGCAATGGCTGGATGAACTATCTCCACAGCCTCTGCTCCATTTCACTTGGCTCTTTGCTCTGTCTCTAGGCTCTTATTATTTAGATCCCCAAAAGCAGGACACCTTCACACTCGTCGTAACTGTGAAGGACATGGCGGGGATGACAACAAATGCATTCAGCAGCAGCACTGATGTGATCATCGTTGTGAAGGAGAGCCTGTGGAAAGCTCCTCCCACCATCCACATCCAAGAAAACTCGACCCAGGTCCACCCTGTGAACATCACCCAGGTAGGGACCTTGACTGTGCTCCCTGCACTTCTCCTTGGTGCCACAGAATCATTTTCTAGCAGATGACTGTGAAGGTGTCCCCACTTGCACCAGGATCTTCAGAAGGACTTAGGTACCTTTTATATGGTATCATTTGGAAATGATCTTTGGTGCAGATCTCATTAACTTATTGTTAGTATGAAAGTTAATGGTTTGAAGGTGACTTAGATACAGTCCTTAGAGTGACTGGACTTTGCCCTTTAGTGTGGAGAGGCAGTTAGCACCACATGTGTGTGAGAATATCCAGTGGCTAAGGGAAATATTTGAAGAATCTTGTTACAGTAGACTGGCTGGAAGAAAAAAAAGGTGCTTTACAAGGCTATTTTCACAGTATGAAAGGTAAAGCTCCTGAGACACCCTAAGCGAGCTCCCAGACAGACATGTGGCAGTTGGATGCCTCTGCAGACTTGCGACGACTCCTTACCGAAGGGTTTCCCTGAGCACTTACAGTTGTTCTAACACCATGGCCCCTCTAGGCTTTGGGCAAACCAAGAGCTAAGTTGACTCTTATTTTGAATTTAGCTTCTTACATCTGCAGAAGAGCCTGGAGCTGGAGGGGACCAGCTTCACTGCAGTCCTGCTGTTGGCAGTCTGTGTCTCGCTCTCAGGGATGGGGGCTGTGACCAGTTTTGTGTGGCTCAGCACATCTGCTATACCAAAAGTACCTAGGAAGGACTGAAATACCCTCCTTCAGCATCCTGCATTCCCACAGTATTCCTCTTTTTGCAGTGAAAATGCAAATTATTTTTCCAATAACTGCAGACTGATATGACGTATATGTCAGTAAATATTAACTAACAGGCCAGTAGCCTTTCAGAAATGTTTGACTTTGAAAAATGCCTTGGCACTGACATCCCCAATGCCGTCATCCCTTGGACAAAGCAGGATTCCTCGGGTCCTGTTCGCAAGAGTAACTGACTTGGTGCTATTCCCACTGGCCTCAGTGACAGCCAGAGGAAGTTCAAAGTGAAAACAGGTGGAAGAAAAACTAACTTGCAATGGTGCTCCCATTCTGGGGACACTTGTATATAAATTTAGCGTGGCAACCTATGACATGTTGATTCTGCCTAAGGGAAAATGAAATGCACTTGCTGCTATATAGTATGAAACAGAAACAATAATAGTGACCCCTTCATTAATTTGGCAGTCTGTTAACTGCATTTCATTTTAAATCTGAAGCACCCCACTAAAGATTCTCCATCACAGACTTTGATGTTTGTAAAAAGCAGGCACACACTTGCGTGCAGACAGATACTGGATTAGATAAACCAAAACAACAAGCAGGAATAGACACTGTAAAGAGATGGAACAAATCTGTGTCAAAACTTTCAAACACGTATAATGCTTACTTCTCACGTATCACTGTTCAGCTCCACATCTCAAACCCCTTCCAAATAAAGGGAAGTGTCATAGCCTGTCTGGACAGCTGGTGAAACTGAGGTAAAATGGCTTCACCACAACAGTTCAAAGAACTGAGGTGGATTATCACGCTGGCTTTTTGCAGCTTGTCCCAAGAGCCTGCCAAACTGCTAATTATCTAGTTTATGAAGCTGACAGGAAAGCAATATTTTCAGTTTGTGGTCCAGAAATGATCCCTGTTAAATCTCAGTTCTGACTTCCTATCCTGACTCATTTTTGTGTTTTCAGGTGCACTCAAATGATCCAGATTTAATTTATGAGCTTTTGGAAAAAGAAAAGTTGCCCAGGTTCCCATTTTCCATTGATCAGAATGGCATTATTTATGTGACCAAACCATTGGACAGGGAAGAAAAGGATACTGTAAGTAAATAAATAAAACCTTACCAATGGGAGAGACCATTACAGGAAGACTATTATTGGTGTGGGAGTAAATAGGAGAAAGCTCATTAGAAAGAACAGAGGGGGGAAAAAAAATAGATAGAAAAGCTTTGTTTCTTGTAATTTCTGTTTTGGAATGAGTTGATAGATATGAAAGCACATTGATCTTCAGCACTGTAAACAGCCTTCTGTTTGGTACCCTACAACTTTTCTCCACGGGTCTGGCAGTTGCAGTCACTGTCCACAGTGTATATATATATTATGTACAGCACGGACCAACCATGTCAGGCTTGTAGGTGCATGAGCAAGAGACAGGCAGTAGCATTTGTGGAGAACAGGAGATTTGGGTGTTTCAGATATCCTCCAGATTTCAGGGCCCTCAGGGATCTCTCTGCAGAAGAAGAGAAGTTTAACTTGCTGTTGCAACTGTAAAGTTACCCTGAAGTTCGCTGTTTGTGGGTCTTTTAGGCAGAAAACCCTCTGTCCCCTTTTGTTCTTGGAGGAAATTTGGGCACAGAATATGCCAGACATGAGATATATTGGAGGACTCCTATCTTTGTATGTGACAATGTGAATTTGTACAGTGACAAAAAAGAGATATTCCTGCTTTTCATGGATTTTTGAGAGAGCAAGTTCACAGTGCAGTGAAGTATTCAGGACGTTTAAATTATTTTGAGAACTCATACATCAGGCGTTGAGGGGTGATGGGAGACTTCTGGATTAAACAGAGAGTAACAAACATAAAGAGGATATTTTGTTTGCATAGAATGCTCCCACAGTTACACACTTCAATGCAAAATATTGTCACAGTGGATGTATTACACATCTAATCTCAATATTCTCATTTCAGTATACTTTCTTTGTGACCACAAAAGATCATGAGGGAGAACTGGTGGACAAGCCTCTGCAGGTTCATGTGATTGTGGAAGACATTAATGACAATCCCCCCGTGTGCCAGCAGGCTGTCACTGTGCTGGAAGTTCAAGAAAACGAAGGTGCAGGTAAGAAAACAGCTTCTCCTCACTTCTGCACATCATTCAAGTCTTGTTATTGCTTCCAACTGGGTGCAAATAAAGCTAGAAATTCTGATCCCCAAGACCAAAATGTACCTCTCCTAGAGACATATTTTCTTACCCAAGTAGCCCTGTTTTCACTTCAATAATTCATGTGGAAAGGAATTCCATAACCTGAGAAGAACAGACCCAAGACCTCTACTTAAAAACTGCTATTCCATTTAAAATATAAAGGTGCTTTTTTCTAATAACCACAGTTCTGGATAACTACTTAGAATGTAAAAACACCTCTTTTCTTGCTAATACAAGAAATACTGCTCTAAAAGTGGCATGTACCCTTTTTCCCTCATCCAGATGCTCCTCCTTCATAAGGCCTTTGACTTTAACACACCATTATTGAAATCCATCCCTAAGTCTTCACATCAGTTATTTGGTTTCAAGGCTGAAGGGTCTGTTGTTACAGTCACTTCTTCTGAGCAACACATGTAGCCCAGTCCTTCTGGACTGCCCCAAACCCAGAGCAGCTGGTTGGGATGCTGAAGGAAAAACTCCTAGAAGTCAAATGACTGTGTCCATTGCAGCATTTCCCATGCAGTTGTATTTTTCTTGCCTCTCTACTCTTTGCACTGCTATCACTGTTGTCAGTGTGTACCTCTGTGTAGGAACAGGACTACTGCATTTTCTGGCTAACTCTGGTCTCTCCACTGCCACAGGAAGTAATATTGGCACTGTGCTTGCTACGGACATGGATAAGAAGGACACCCTTAACTCTCGTCTGCATTTCAAAATCGAAAGTCAGGCTCCTGCTGTTCCTGAACGTAATATGTTCCTTATTCAGCAAGATACTGGGATTTTGCAGTTAACCAGGCCTTCATTAAACAAGCGCATTGCATCCAACTATTCGTTGAAGGTGCTGGTGACAGATGCAGGTAAGTAACACCTGCTGGTATGCATCAGAATAGTTTTGTTCACAACACTAAGGGATGAGAGGACACCTGGAGGATTCACCGGACAGGCAGCATTGAGAGCTGGCTTGGTCTGGCATGGTACTGCCTTGTTCTCCAGATGTGAGGAGGTTAATCCTGAGTCATAATACAAGTATGGCAGGAAACCAGCTCTTGGGCAGAGCATGGGTAAATTGGGAAGCTTTTTAACAAGTAGTGCAGTAAGAGATTTCCTTCCACAGGGGAAAAAAATTAAGAGATCATGATTACAGTTTTCCTCCAAAATCTTTCAAAGGGCCTCACTGGAAAAAAAAAATTAGGAAATTAAACACAGCTGCTTAGAGAGTCCAGAAAATATATTTTAAAAGATTAAGAGCTGAAATTAATCTTCAAAAATAATCTTGTCCATTATGTAAATTCCTAGGAGTCCTTTGTGATTCACTGAATGAAAAAAAAAAATCTCAAACTTCATACTAAAGCATAAAGCTTTGTACTCGAGTCCTTATAGTAAAGCAAAACTTGTGGGTGGAGGAACTGGCATGTAAAGAAAGCAACGTGACATGTCTGTAAATGAAATAGATTACTTAGGTAGATCAGATTAAAACCTCATAGAGGGAGAAGCTGGTGATGTTTTTTGGATGCTTATTTGAATTCCATCCAAACAATATTGTTTAGAATATTCCTTAACTTTCAACTCATGAAACGTGCCCATAAAACACTAAAATACAGCTACATATAAATAGTGCATGACTGGACAGAGTGTGCTTTTAAAATCACAAAGCCCTGTTGCTATGGGTGCCTCTGCTCAAGTAATGCTTAAATTTACACAGATAAGAAGTTTAAATCCGGCTGTGACAAAAATAAGTGTGCTACCTGATGGCCCACCAAGAGGACAAGGTAGCATAACAGCCTGGGGCTTACTTTTTGCCATACAAATGTGATATTGAGAAAGCTAACACAATTCATAGCTATCGTCCTCTGGGAAAGGGATATGGTTATTAAAAAAGTGAGGGAAATGAAATTAAATGAAACAGGATGGGACAACGCTGAAGAAACTGGGAAGGTGAATAGTAAGAAAGAGTGAGGTTGTCACTGACTAAGGGATATTGGAGATCAAGTGCTTCTTACAACAGCAGGACTTTGCTTGGATTGGGCAGTTTGGCAGCATTCATTGTTGCTCACAGTGAACCCTTTTGGAGGAAGGTTATTTTCGGCAGAAAGGTTGCCATGCCCTTGTTTGTTCTCTTTCCATGCAGTATTCCAAACAGTTTGCGATGTGCACATACATGTCATTGACATCAATGATCAGATTCCCATCTTTGAGAAATCAGATGTGAGTATTTTTAACACCGCTTTTGATGTTTCAATAACTTCTGACAAATGTTTGAGTATATGATGAATGTCTATGGAATGTCAATAGTAAGCTAACCATTTATAGAACAAGTAATGGATCAATCCACTAGTGAAAATAAAGGCAAGGCATTGCTACAAAGCCTGCATATAAGCTCTATCTAGACAGTGAGCAGTGGGAATGACTCTTAGTTAAATCTAAAAAGTAACGTAATTTGGTCATCTGAAAGCTATGTGTACAGAAAGAAATTATTCTATTAAAGCAGTTTATTTCAGAAATGTAAGTTCTGGAGGGAAAGGGGGAAGAAAAGGCTTTTAAATTAATTATAATAGCTAAATGGAAAAAAAGCTAACATCTCCCAAGTTCCCTTCCAAACACAATATTAATGTACCCAGAAAAATCAGAAGGTGAATAGAAATCAAAGGCTCTATTTGCTATACCCAGAAACAGTGGTCTATGCTTAAATACATACCTGCTGGCCCTGCTGGTTCTGGAACAGGTGTCAGGCTCTTCCTCTTGCAGTGGTGCTGGCATCTGGCAGAGAGAGCTGCAGACCTTCCATGACTTCTGCCTGCTAGCCCAAGCCTCCCTGCAGACATTGCAGTGGCTAGAGAGTCTGCATTTAGGTGGCTAAGCTCTTGCTGTACTTCTAGGCTCTGGAGAGCTGTCTGGCCCATCAGATGCAGGCGTCCTCTTAGGAAAGCTATGTGGATGCTTAGGCTTTGCTGACTGCATTTCTGAGCTCTCTGTTGATGACAATGGGAGCTTAGACACATGCAGATGAGATACCTACATAGCAAGATGTTGACTTTCTCACCTGAAGGTCTCAGTCCAGGACCTGGTCTCAAGATGAGACTGCTGGGTCAGGGCATACATTAAACAGAGTAAATGGAGATGGGCTGCTAATGTGGCAATGGCCTGTAGTGTAAGGAGCAGTTAAATATTTAGCCTTTAGTGGCCAGGATGCTCACTGGGTACAGAGGAGCAGTACTGTTCCTGCTGCTGTGAGCATTGCACGAATATGGAGTGGTTTCAACAGAAGAGGTAAAGATTTGGGACTGTTGCTATCCTAGTAGCTTATCCATTGACAGAGATCCCATCACCCATGATGAATGTATGGCTAAAAAGGGGTATCTAGCAGCATTGCATAGTCTCTAGTGCCCATCTTGTAGCTCTGGGTTCTGCTGGGCAGCAGGGTACTCACCTGTACTGTTGCAAGGCACTTCACAAGTGCTTTTGTACATCTCTCTAACCTGGTCATGTCTGTGCTGTGAAGTGCACCCACCACTTCCCTCCCTCACACATCTGCTAGGGACTAAAATACATTCATGCTTCTGGGTCGCAAACTTGTAGCACTCAAGTTATTATCTGCAGATGGTTCTCGCTGTGTCATGTTTCAATGATCTCTCTCTCCTCAGTATCACAATGTGACTGTTGCAGAAAATCTTCCAGTAGGAACAGTGATATTAGAAATTCAGGCTACAGATGGAGACGAGCCTGCCACAGGGAGCTCCTACATCATTTACCAAGTGAAGGAAGGAGATCCAAACAACGTTTTCATCATAGAGACAGATACTGAAACAAACCGAGGGTTCATCAAGATTTCAAAGGTAAATAGAAGGGTTTATTCTTCTCCTTTATATATATATATATATATGTATATATATATATATATGGATGACAAATAGATATACTTGTCAAAAACAGTAACTGCCCTGGTGATTGTTTGCAGGGATGGGGATTTGCTGATGGTGGGACAAGGACACACTGAGCATGGTGCAGGCTGCAGGAGGCCCCACTCTTGGGCTCAGATGCTACACCTGCTCAATGCTAAGACACACCTATGCTCCTGACTTTCCTGTCCCTTACCCACCCATCACTGCCAGCAGGTCCCTCCACTGTCTCTGCGGCTGGTTCCTTCTCCATCAGAGGAGGTTCTGGCTGATGAAGTAGGTCTTTATGCACCATAGTGAAAAAAAAAAGTCACTGTTTGAGTAACATTGCAACAGCATTTCTAGAAAAGAGAGAGACAACTAAATGCTGCTAAGGGCTGTGGTCATGGTGATGAGCTATCATAGGGCAGATCCTCCTCCCTTCTGGTGCTCTGGGATGTTGGTAGCTTTTGCAATGGAAGGAGAAAGTGAGACCAGTATGTCTCAATGTCAGGATGGAGAGACAGTTTGTTCCTGCTGAGGCAAATACTAACTGTGACAAAGCCAAGGTCGACATGTACTGCAGTGGGTGATACAACTCGTAAGCTGACTGCTGGAACACTAGCAAAAGTGATCACCCTTTGAAATCAGCCTTCTTGAAGGCACTTGAACTACAGGTCCAGAAAACCTACTACTCATTTTCCAAGAGGTGACAAGTGGTTCACATACAACTCACGTGTCACCAGCCAGGCCAAGGACAGGCAGATGCAGCATTTGGTGGACCATCTTTGGGCTCATCCTCAGAGTTATTTTTTCCCAAGGAGGCAATTGTGAGAAACTCCACGGTGTAACAACCTTTGCATGACTTCCATCGCCCAGAGGTCACCCAAGGCCTTCTAGTACAGAGCTATAAATACTATTGCTGTAAACAGGATATAGTTATTAAAATTAGGCAGGTGGCAACATTATTAGGAAATGCAGTTTCTGAGGAAGCCTCCAAACGGGCATATGGTTTCGTTTAAAATGACTGTTCCCAGCATCATTTTGCTTCTGACAGCTCTCCCTTATTTTGTCTGTATCCGGCATGCAATGTCCTCCTTTAGAAGAGGGGGACTTTGTGTTTTCCCATGGGAGATCTCTGCAGCAGCGAGGCGATGTCTTCAATCACCTTTTTTTTCTCTGTTTTATCCAGGCTCTTGATTTTGAAACAGCTCCAGTGTACAACCTGGTGATCAACGCCACAAATCCCGAGCCACTAGTGTCAGGCGTGCAGTACAACTCAAGCTCCCTTACCTTGTTTAAAGTTTTTGTAACAAATGTGGATGACCCACCCGTTTTCCAGAAGCCAGTTTACAGTAGACAAGTGTCTGAAGATATTCCTGTAAATACCCTGGTCATGACGGTGAACGCCTATGATCCTGAGGGGGATACTGTACGGTAAAAAAAAAAAGTGACTATGATTGATTTATTGAATTTAGGATTTAGAAAATTGTTCTAAAAGAGGTAGAAGATGGAGGTGTGGTAGAGCGGTGGCTGGTGACCCAACTGTAGCACACTGCTGGGTAGTGTTTTTCTAACTGTCTTTCTCTCTGTGCTGTGACAAGCATCAGCCAGTGTCTCCAGAAAAAAAGGAAGAGCTGGTGTGAGAAAAACACAGTTTCCATCTCCATAAAGCCTCTAACAGTGAATGAAGCATGTATCTCTAGGAATCAGTAGGAGAGCAGCTGCTTCTTGTGTCATGCAGGAAATTACACAGTGTTTTTTCTCCACCAAAGCACACAACCTGTAGTGAAGCTCAAGTCTATAACTGACAACTAATTCATTTTCTTTTCCAACTGCCAAAGATGATATCCCTGCTTCCACTGTGGATGCAAAGTTCTGTGCAACACAACTCTGACACTTGTGAGTGGGATGCAAAACCTCAGACCGGCTCACTTGGTGGCCCAACGCCATGTTGTATGATCAAGTCACCACGAGTGTCTGCCAGCTCATGAATCCACACACGGTGCTGTGTTGCATGGTGTAAATGTATCTCACATGGTAGAGTCAGGTAGAAGAATTATTTGTGGCTCCTGCTGCGTGATACCCAGCTTGGAGACTGAACAGATAAATCAAAACATGCAACCCTTGAAATCTAACTAAAACTCAGCAAAACACCAAGTAGTTAATGGAGTTGTAGAATATTACTGTTAGGCCTCCCATGGATTTATATTCCCAGAGGTTTCTCATCTGGCTTTCCACTTTCCCCTAACTTTTGGGAACTTAGCATGTTTGGCCTTCTGTCAAAGCGGTTTGAAAGTGAGCCATATAGTCCAGAAGCTCTGGGGGATAATGACAGAAATCCATATATACATAAACCACATTTCTGCTAAAGAAATAGGTTAAAGGACATGAAATAAAAAGTATAAAAAGTGAAAGATGTACAAGCATGGCAGTGTGCTGTTTGTAATGCAAGGGGTAATGAAAGAAGAAAAGCATTGAATGAGAAGGTCAGGTCCCATCTACTCAAGCAAATGTCTGTGCTTTAACTGGGTCATATGTTCATGGTTAAATTTGTACAAGTAAATACCCAGAGACCTTGGGAGTTTTTTAAACGCAATTATGTGGTGGTATTTAAAGCACCCTCTCTTACAGGCTGCTCTAGACTGACAGCCGATAACCATTATAGTCCACCTTGAGGGCCTATAAAAATCCCAGGAACAACCCAGGTTTCATAGAATCATAGAATCAAAGAATCATAGAATGGTAGGGGTTGGAAGGGATCTCTGGGGATCACTGAGTCTAACCCCCCTGTCAGTGCACGAACACCCAGGGCAGGCCACACAGGAACAGATCCAGGTGGGTCTTGAAAGTCACTGCAGAAGGAGACTTCACAACCTCTCTGGGCAGCCTGGTCCAGGCTCTGTCACTCTCATGGTGAAGAAGTTTTTCCTCAATTTGAAGTGGAACTTCCTATGTTTCATCTTGCTACCATTACCTCTCATACTATCACAAGGCACAACTGAAAAGAAACTGTCTCCTTCTTCTTGATACCCACCATTCAGATATTTGTAAACATTAATAAGATCCCCTCTCAGTCTTCTCTTCTCCAGGCTAAACAGCCCCAGGGCTCTCAG
>WTSP01024481.1:51197-66596 GCA_025331215.1 Actenoides lindsayi | reverse complement strand
GAGGCGGGAGTTGGTCTGTTCTCCCTGGTGACAAGTGACAGAACAAGAGGAAATGGCCTGAAGTTGAACCAGGGGAGTTTCAGGCTGAATGTCAGGAAGCATTTCTGTACAGGAAGGGTTGTCAGGCATTGGAATGGGCTGCCCAGGGAGGTGGTGGAGTCACCATCCCTGGAAGTGTTTAAGAGGCGGTTAGATGTTGTGCTTAGGGACATGGGTTAGTGGTTTTGATAGGGCTAGGAATAGGGTTGGACTTGATGATCTTGAAGGTCTCTTCCAGCCAAAACTATTCTATGATTCTACTTTTTCATCTGTCTCATTTTGGTATGGACACAGATGCTCACTTCTTCCAAATGCCAGAATGCTGTGGCTTACCTGCAATTCTTATTTTAAGGAGAGATTCTTGTTTAATTCACTATAGGATAAATCACTTAAACTCCATTTACGCCACAAAAAATAGAGAATTTATATATAAAAACTCAGAAAAGAATTTAAGATGTAGGAGACCTCAGAAGGTCATCTGGTCCAAAGCCTTTCTGAAAGCAGAACCAACTGAGTTTATACTCGAGCAGAGAAACGGGGACAAACTCTGGGTTGAATCATCACTGTTTGAGGCCAAAAGGAGCTTTGCCACACACTTCAGGATTTCATTTACGACATTTGATACATTAGATAGAAAAACTCCCTGAAAACCTACAAAAAGACTGCTTTTGAAAAATCTGTCTGAAGACTACAACATAATTCATTATTTTAAATACTGTTTTCCTCATTCAGAATGTTATTGCCCTGAATATTTAGGCTCAGAAACAAAGGCTTAAAAAAAACCTCTCAGTATGGCTGCCAGTAAAAAGGAAAGTTAAAAATTACTCGATACAAACCTTTCTTTTCATTTTTTTCAGCTTCTTCAAACAGGCCTGGTAAATGTATGACCACTCCATTGCCTTTGGGAACATAAATTATTCATTTTAAAGCAAGAAATAAAATACTCATTCTTAGGACGTAAAGCATAAAACTTTAGACAGCAAATGCTTATATTTAAAAAGCAACACTACACTTCTTACATTTCTCACAGTGATCTTGAGAACTTTTTTTTTGATAAGCCCTCATTTTGGATAAGCAGCGACAAGCCTGCTAAAATCAGATAAAACACAGCTTGCTTGTTTCAAATGTGAATGCTGGGCCTGCTCAGCCAGCTGAGGTAAGCGGATTCTTGTCTTTGTTTGTGGTGGACTTTGCACCACAACTTCAGCCTCAATTGTTCCCTGGTAAAAGCTTAAAGAAGTCCGTGGCCTTACAACGCTGACAAGCCTGTGAGACAACATTTAAATTTTCTTCAGTATTCACGTATTTGTTTTAAACTCAGCTCAGACTAGTGCTGTAATACTTTGGCAACACCTTCTTCATGCTTTTGAGCTACAACATAGAATCCAGTAGCAACAGAGAGCATTACTGGTGAGTGGTGGAGGATTAGTGATGCAGTGGGCTGGAAACAGCTGCTCCCTCCTTGGCAACATCAGAAATATACGCAAGAGCTTGTCTCAGCCTAAATTTACTAACTGATAAGGGACTAAATTGGAAAGCAAGACAATATACCGTATTTAGAGGAGAGAAAAATATCATGTTTCATATATTTCAATTATCCATTTCAAGATTATTAAGTAGAACAAAACCAAAACTCCACAATTCACTAAAACTTAAGACACCCATTTCTGGCACATTTTCTATACATTTTTTCCTATTAGAAAAAAAATAAAAATCACAATTTTTGAGAAGTAAAAGCTTTAAATTTGCCTATCACTTTAATGTCCAGTAAGCAATGTAAGCTTTCTTATGATACCATCTGCATCAAATATCTTTACATCACCTTACACAGCTGGTAATGTGAATAAAAAGGACAAAAAGGAGACTGGATGATAAACTGCCAAGCAGAGCCCTGTGTCTTGGGACCTATTTCTGAAAAGTCAGTAAAGATGGCAAAGATAAATTATGCTATTTATTCAGCATAAGTGCTGGGTTTTGTGTCTTCAAAGATTAGCATATATATTACTGAAAGTATAAAAGGAGTGTGCAACTAGAGGATGGGATCCCAACTTGTACCATAAAGTATAAGAAAGAGCAACATGATGGGTTCTTACTTTTCAGTTTTTAGCAGCAGAAACTAAACACTACACTGAAAGTAGAATAACCCTTCATGTTAAAGCAACAGTGAAATAAAAGTCAAATAGCTGAAGCTAAAGGAAATCTGACTGACAACCACCTATATGTTTTTCTTTGTTTGCTGCTATAAACTATGGTTGACAGACACCCATCATGTAATGTTACTTTATTTAGTAAGTTCCAAAAATGTCTTACCGATAAAAGAAATGGCCTTTGGATTAATGATGCCACTAGGAAATAGGTGAAAATCATACTCTTTCCCATCAACGACCACAGTATGGCCTGCATTATTCCCTCCCTGCAAAAGAAAGAAACATCTGAAGGTTAATGGTCTTATATCACCACTTTAAACTCTCAGCAGATGATCTGACAAGATCATTTTTTTTTCTTTATACATTCATGTCTTCAGTCACTGCTTTCTCCACCTTACAGTTCTTCGAGATGCTGTACTATTGTAAAAAGTGCTCAGACAGGACAATTAGGGGGCTGGCAGGTTTCAGCAGGACTGTGTAGAATTATGAAGCAGAATGATACCAGAGGGACAAGGCAGGACTGGAGCAAAGCAAAAGCAAACGGGGGAGACGTAGCAAACGCTAGAAGAGAACTGAAGCTTTCTGGGCACAAAACTAGATTCAACTACCACCCACGGAGTCCTGTCTCTGACATGCCTACACAAACCCCATCCTTTTGGGGCAATAATACTGTAACACACATTCTTCCAAAGGTTCACCCACTCTCCATTTACCGATTTGCTGTTTGTTTGCATGTAACATACAAGAAAATGGCAACTGACATTTCTTTCAAAATGTGGACATATGCTGAAACAACAACATTAAGAAAATAAAAGCTACAGGTTAGGTTACAAGAAAAATGAAAATCACTTTTTTTTTCCAAGTAGGGGGATGGAGGAAGACATTAAGAAGCATGACTTCAAGTATGGCAAAAGTAATTCTCATATTTTGGAAGATAGGAGTTCAATAATGAAGTTTAAACAGATGACCCACTAAGGGAGAGCTGAGTAGGAGTTGTAACAGAAAAACTGATGCATGCACAATTTTTATTTAATTTAGCATACCACTGGGTAGATTATCCTTGGGCTGGGAAGGAATCCCAAGTATCTTGCTAATGCAGTTATAACTTGCCTGGAGAATCCTGAAGAAAGCAGAACCATCCTGGATACTTAGCTTGCCTCCCAGATATAATACATCAGTTGCAAGAATCTGGATCTTGTTTAAAGTAATGAATTATCCAGCAGGCTACTAACTCGTGCTGGAAATTCCTTTACATGAGACTAAAGAGGTCTGAGACTAGATGGATTGCACTGATTTGAACACTAGTTTATTTTATTATTTAGTTTATTATATTGAGGAAGAGGCCAGTAATTTCTGAGACAATCTGCTTTCCTTTTCTGCTTGCCTATAAGTGATGGTGAGATGGAAACTATAAAAGAACAAACTCCATCATTTAACACTGATTTAATCCCCTTGTTGTCACCAATACTTTAGTTATATTCTGCTTTTCCTAATCAAAATGAATATGAACAAATGACATCAGGCTTGAGGACTCACAACCAAAGAGAAAAACACTCCTAAACTATAGTCAGAAGTGTTTTCTTGTATGCTAAAATTTTAGAAAGTGGGATATACCAGTATGAGAATGTTTATGAAAGACAGTTTATGATTTTGGACATTTTCCTGAACGATTTATACCCAGGAAAATGCTATCATCTTTCTTTAGCAAATGCTTAAAAAGGGACATTAATCAACCAGCTGTAAAAGCTGGCATCCATAAAAAATTGCTGATGCACAGAAACACCAGCAGATATGATACATCCAAAAGCTGAATCCACTTTTGGTCCCTCTGGACAGATAATATAATTCAAGAATCCAGTGACAGGTGTTATAAAACAGCAGCTTCTCTAGTTTAAAGCTAATGTTGACAGCTCTGGAACTGGTTTTGCATACCGCTCATCTTGGTCTGCATTTCCTGAAAAAGTATCTTCTGAGTATATTTTTACAGCTCAGTTAATTACATTTTTACAAATATAATGAAAGTGATAGGAGAGCACTGAATTGCCCAATAGACATGGCCAAACTTGACAAACATACCACTGCTCTGATGAGATACTTTATTACCTGGTCATCTCAGTAACTTCTCATGTTCAGTTTCATTCTAATAGCATAATGGCAGTTTAATAGCTCAGATATTAAAGATACCTACTCCTTTTTAATTTTAAGTTCTGTATGAGCCATTCTTTTTTGCTAACAAAATATGAGGAGAACTTAAATGCTTGTATTGGTTTAACCTGAAGATTACATGATTGAAGGTGAAGAAAAGTATCTGGTACACTGCAACCATGTAAGCTCCCTTCTCCTCAAATGGTATTTCATTAAAGCAGTGTCAACACTAACACACCTCGTGACAGAATTCTCTGGACCCTCAGGATGCTTTCACTGGGATCAAGAGACCTTTGGTGTCTCTGCTTGGCCCTTGCTTCAAAGGCAGCTTTGCCTAATGAGCTTCCTTGTAGCATCCAGACCCAGCTCACAACATCTCTGCTGTGCACCACTGATCTCACCATTTAACTTTCATCATTTGCACTTCCCTGGGTCTCCAGAGATAGCATCTGCCTTCTTTTGTGGTTATTCAAAAACTTCTCCAATGAAGGGAACTTTAAGGTAACAACTTCTGACAGATTTTCAGTGCCACTTCAGCATCATCTGTATTGTGAAATGATGGTATGACCAGAAATAATAATCATTCACTTCCAAAATCTGCAAGGCCTGGGCATTCCCATTAAAATACTCTGGCGTGGAAAGTTCTGCTCCCAAGAAGGAACCATTAGGGAAGCTGATGAAGCTCCAAGAGCGCAACTGCACTTTTCACAGCATTATCTTCAATATTAGCATCTACCTCCCAGGTGCACGTGACTGGTGCTATAAATTACAGCAAACTGCAGCTATGAAATAGGACTTGAACTAGGAAGTGTAAAGCATGCCGAAGACAACAAGGCAGATATCTTATTGTAGTAATAAAAAGATCTAAATATCATTTAGGAAGCTCATTTCCAGAGAGCACACAACAATCATTCCTGTAAGGCACTACCTAGATACAGCAATACTTTTGAAACTGTACAGCCATGGCTGTTTTCTTCATATCAGCAGTATTACAGCTTCAGAGCAGATAAATGCTTGTTTCTAACAGTATTTGGAAAGTGATTCACATTTAAATCCAGCAGCTAAGAAAAATTCACTTTCATTGAAGTAATTTGTAGCCCGCAGTAGAAAATTAGCATTCAGCATTTGGAAGTACCTACATTGCTTAACAAATCAGTTTTTATTAACTTTGAATGTGCTAGAAGCACATTATGTATGTATCATTTCAATATATTTTGCCTAAGGAACACTCTATTACCTTGTGGTGCTGCAAGCTATGCCTCCTTTCTTATAAAATCCAGAACACCACCAACGTGGTTTAAATTCAACAACCTAAAACTCCAGTCATTCCAGGAGCTGGAAACCAACCTTTAATAGAAAGAGCTGCAAGATGTTGTTTTCAGGAGTTAAAAGAAAACATACTAGGCATTATTTTCACAGCAGAGCAATCCTATATGGTAAGGTTTGACTTTTTTTTTTAACTACTTTTAAATAATGTTTAAGTTGGATTTCAATAAAAATCAGATTTATTTTTTTTTGTGGAAGATTTTACTTTATTAGAATTCTTAAAACACAGATTAAGTTACATACTGTCCCAGCACTAAAAAGTGTAATATAAATTACCTCATAAAACATCCTGATTTTTTTCAGTACATTAGTTTACTTAAAAATAAAATGCATTTCCAAGCTTTTTATATGCTGATCTACTTATAATATTAGATTATTACACTGAAGTGATGATGTACTTCGATTAATATTCCACAGTATGGGAACACAAGAACTGTACCAATACAATCAAGCTGAGAAGCTATTACATCTTATCTGCATTAACAATTGTATGCTGGTATAAACACTGTCTTTCAGGGAATTAATAATTATGAACAGGCAGGCAGAGGAGAATACATAGTCTCTCTCTTTTAGTAAGAAACTTACAAAAAAGATGAATAAGCAAATCCATCTTCTAAAGTGCTCAGCCACTTAAAGACTGTTCTGTTCTGTATTATTTTAAATTAATCTCTTTATTCTCTGCAGCTGAAACATCCCAAAGTAGGAACAGATTTTCTAATCAGAGCAGCAGCAAGGCTTTCAGTACCTGCAGCAGAACTCTCTCCTCCCAACCAGCCTTATGATACGTGTTTGAATAGGAATGAAATGTGTCCTGATGCTCAGAGGTGTTTCTGCCTGCCCTTGCCAGCCAGGCAGTGTGCAGGAGGCTGCATTCTGTGTGTGTGGAAGGAGGAGAGCTTCCACATGCTTTGCTGGTTTCCACTGGTTAGAACATCTTCCAACAGCTCAGCACCCCCCACAGTGCCCAAACATAACTTGATTAACTAAATTGATATGAAAAACAATCAGAGCACAAAAAAATGCCTTAAAACCTGACGACAGTTTCAAAACTATAACTAGAGGACAAAGACAAAACAGGTACGTTTCTGATGGGTCCCACAGCAATCAGCTCTCCCCCTCTTCCTGTTAGCAATGTTAATCAATGCAATGGGGAAAAAAACAAACTTGTTATCAAAGATCTACAGCTGACAACTACCGTTTCAGTGGTGTAACAGCATCCAGCAGCAGTCTGAGCTCCTCAGCCAATTGGTATATGCATTGAATGCATAATGCGTCACGACCAGGTTGATAGTAAGTGAATTAGAAACAAAATGATAGGAGACACTCATGTTAGGAAGCACGTGGAGATGTCTGAACACAGCTTTAGTACCGGCTGATAGACCTAAGGCGAACCTCGCACGTATAAATGGGAATATCAAGTAGGAGTAGGGAGATCGTATTACCTCTCCTTTTGGCAGCAGTGCAACTGCTACTAGAATACTGTGTCCTTGGTACTCGGACAAAATTACAAGATGATCCCCTCAGGCATTATAATCTATGAATTTATAATCTATGAATTGGAATACCAGCTACAAACCAGCAGCTTGGGAAGTCTGTGTCTGAAAGCAAGTGCTATGATTCCTGTCTATCTCTTTTCATTTTAAGTGTCCCAGCTTTACTAATTCCATCCACCAATGAAGCAAAACACTTTCTGAAATTCAGCTGCATCTGTGGGACAAATAGGTCTCATACTACGAAACAGACTATTAAATACTTCAGTTTTCTTATCTGGATTGTGCAATTTTCTTCTATTTATAACACTTTGTATGTGATTGTGAATAAACAAGAAGCACTGTTACATAAAGTGTTTCCTTTTTTTTCGTGACAATTAAATTAACAATGGCTATTTCTAATTTATGTTAGCAACTGCCTGGAACTAACTTAAATAAATATAGCTAGTTAAGTGTTCGCAGCATAAGTGGCTTGGGCATAAACTTGATAATCTAAATCCACTGACTTTCATGGTATTTCTTTTGATTTACACCATTGCAAATGAGTTTAGAATATCACTGGTTAAAATAATCCAACACACAAACAAATGCAATGCATTGAACACTCAGATCCTTGGATACCATGTCACAAAATCACTTGGGTGTGAAAGCTGTTGTCAGATGACTGGAAGTGCTGTACATTCCAATTGGGAGGTTGCTGCCATAAGTGTCCAATTTTCTTTATTGAAGTCTTTTCTTGCTAATTTTTCCAGTTAAGCTATCGCCTGATAGCACCAAAGTCAGTTCCAAGAAGTGGATCTTTTTTCTTTTTTTATAACCCAAACCACTGGAAAGAGCTGGATTAGGGAATAATCAGAAGTATACTTCAACCACAAGAACGGTGGGAGCCGTGATTTTTAAAGGCACAGTGGTGACAAAGAGCTGAAGTAAGTTGCAAGTATTTGTCTCCTGCCACCATCATCATCAGCCAAATCTAGTTTGCCTTGCTCTTCTTCCCTAAGAGTATGTTTGCAATAATGGTTTCAAGTAAGAACTCTGCAAAGAACTCCTATGCCCGATTCCTGCATCTGTTCCAAGTGTGCTCCTGCTATGTCCCTTTCTCACTCACACAGAAGGAACAAAATCCACAGGATCCCACCTTGCTAATTAAAAAAACCCGATCTCTTCAAAAACTCAACTCCCATAGAAGGAGACCTTCCAAAGCCTAATGAGATAATTAGTATGTTTATAAACAGTAACATGCTTGAGAAGAATTGAGTAAAACTTCTGACCTTTTAAAGAAATATATATAATTATTTCTAGCACAAACATCAAAACCTCAAGCTTATATAATAGTTTGCACTAACAATGTAGCATTTTTCCTTTACCACAAAGGAAAAGTGACCCTAACTTAGGAAGGCCAAAGTATCCGTGTAAGTATCTGAAAAATGCAACTAGAAAAGCCAGGTCTAATTCAACTCAGGTTTTAAACAGCAGTCAGAGTAGGCAAACTACAGACTGATATGACTTTGTGATTATTTTCTCTCAAACTGAATTTAAAGCTTTAATGTAGTTTGAAAATACAATCTACTATGACAGACCACTACAAGAAAACACAGACAAAAAACCAAATTCAAGTTATACTGATAGAAAATGCTACAGTGGAAAAAGCATTCTGACTAACATTAGCAGAATCCTGAAGCAAAGGAAATCAAACATGAAAAGCCTAGACATGTCTGCTCATCTTTAGTCCTGTCTTCTGAAGAACTGTAGTCATGTCCCCATGGGAAGTAATGTGATCCAAGGGTATGAACATAACTTTTCTTCTGTCTGTAAACAAGTTAACAACAGCTAGTCAGTTACAAGAGGAATGAAAGAGAACAGATGTCATTTCAGCTTAATTTTCAGCTGTTTTCTTTTGATGCTTGTAGAGGATAATAAATTCATCAGGCTTTATAAACAGGATTGAAAATTAAGCTCGCTTTCTTATGGAGATTTGGAAACTTTAAACCTGACCTTCTCACACAGTATTTATAATCCTGGTGGTCCTGAGATGATCTCACTGATGCCCAAAGGAGAGGCTAGTTTAAAATAGCAACGTCACCATGCTGTTCTACAGCCTAGAACGATACAGTGCAGCATATAAGTATATACAAACAAAATGAAAAAAAAAATTTGGATAGAATACCTTCTCAGTGACAGATTGCTACATACAAGTTTCAACTTCTGAAAGGTGGACAACTTTACTGTAGCTAAGGAAACCACCTGCACTTAATGAACTATCTCCTGCTTTTATGCAGTGAATCTTGAAAAAAATTACTTTGAAATATGCCTGTGTGAATGCACACACATGTGCAAATGGGATTATCAATATTCCCAAATTAGAGAAATCAAAAATGACAGTTCTGCAGTTACTGCACTCCAAGGTCATCAATCTCTTCACCAAAGATTATCAAACACTCAATCATTAGGAGATTAAAGTATTTACATATTATTTTATCCTGTATAGAGTAATTATACAAAATATCAGGGTTCTACCTCACTGAAAGAACAACACATGACACACACACAGAGAAAAATACTAGCCAATGAGCCCCCGTAACTCCACGTACTCGTCACATAGAACTGCCCTAATTTAATCCCCACTGCAAACAGTTCTAGCAGCCCATGCTCAACAGAGACAGTCACAACAGCATGCGGCTGCTCTGCCCTGCCATGTCAGCAGCACAACAGAGGAACAAAGGGAACTGCGCTGTCTCGCACCTAAACCATGGAGAAAAACTTCTCGCCTGGCATTTCTGCCACGTTTGGCTTTTATTATTTGATCACTCACCCACAGTAAGTTCCTTTGCATTCCTCAAAATACCATTTCTAATGCATATGATATTTACTTTACATTGATTAAACCAGTACAACGAGGAAATAAGGAAACTGGCAATAACATGTAACAGTTATTCGTACTGTAAGCGTTGGGCACAACCCTTCACCCTTTCCTAGACCATTTTCTGATGCCATGAAGGCATCTCAAACCCAAGCCCTTGCTAGGCTTTACTTACTGGTCAGCCCCTCTCAATCTAAATTGTTAGCATCCACTACACTGAAAAAACTTGCCACACATCCCTTGTGTATGGTTAAGTCTCTTTGGTCCAAATGATTGCAAACTACTCAGCCACAGAAGACCTTGAGAGCAAATTTTCCTGTTACTTTTTTCAACCTCTTCATCTTCTCTTCAGTATTAACATCAACTATAAATTTTGTCCACCTGTCTCAAAAGATCACATGATCTCTTTTTAAAGCCAAAGCAAGTCCTAACTTGAAAGCATACTGACTTGGACAGAGGAAACGTTTAAACAAGTGATTGCGTATTTAGTGAAAAATAAAAGCACACTAATGTGAGAAGGTTAAGGAACCTAACAACAGCTCTTACTGCAATTGCATTCTTACAATTTGGTATTATTTTCTCAACCACAATTCTTTAAGGAATGCTGATAACATCAGACAGATTGTTTCCAGACTTCCAGACGCTAAAAGTGTCACAGATCTGACACATCCAGCATTAGCACGGGCAGCACTGGAACAGCAGCAGTGCCAACTGAAGGCTTGAAAAATCTTAGAAACTGTCTTGGACTAATCCCTGCTGATGAATCATTGCCACTGGTTTCAGTACAAACACATGCATTTGTGCAGCAACTGTTTTACCAATCTATTCAATAACTGAGCTCAAACCCACTGCAGGTACTAATTATTATCACAAGGGCTCTACTAATTTACTAGCAATATATTTGCTATCTTTCAAACTGTGTTCCTGTAAAATCTTTTTTGTCTTTCCTTCCCTTCAAATTTTTTATCAAATTAGTTATGAGCCATTTTCCTCCAGTGCTTTTGGACATTTTCTTGAAAAGCAATTTATTGCACAAGAGAAATTTGTCAGGAAAGGCAGAATTGTTTACTCTCCGTTACACCAGGAATTCTTAGACATTCTTGGCACGTACCTTAACTACAGAAGAACAAGTGTCTCATGAGTAATTTACCAAAGATGCATGGTACTTCTCCTGCCACATATGCATACTATTTCTTTTTCCATTCACACACATGCAGAACTGCACAGTAAACACGTTCAGTGAGAAGTTATTATTACAAATGCACCTTATGTAGTCTCGGCTTAAGAAAGCAGCTAGAACTGCATGATGACCAGCTGTCCTCAGTTAACTGATCTTACTATATCAGTTCTTCATACGACTTCTGGGGAACAGATCTAGTTAAAATAGTGCCTCGGGAGGCACATCACCTTGGCAGTTTTGACAGTTGACTATTTGTTTCATCATGCTCTAAACCAGCTGAGAAATTATATAATGAAAACCCAGGTCGGTAAAAGCAGGCACAAGCTCTAGCTTTTGAAGGCAGTCACGTAACACATGAAGTGATGTGAGAAACACACAACTGGAATGTGAGCTGCTGCTGAAGAAATCATGATCTGAAGCCACATTTTGAACAACGCTAGACTTCTTTTCATTAGTATATGTATCCAAATTTCTTAACCTTACATTAAGACTCCTTGTTCTGTGACAACATGATAAGAGGCTAGGTAAAAAGTGAACTTCCCTCTTTATGTCTGATATTCTATCAGTTAAAAGGTTTAAACTAACACACAAATGCTGTTTTTAAAGGAAACATCAAAATGAAAGATTTGCAGTTAACTCTGATTTTATCCTTCCCTGAAAATATACCAGGGATTATAAGTTTTGCCCAGCATAACATGACAGGTCTATGCCTCAGGAAGCCACAATAAGAAAGAAATATTATCTTCTATCGTTCTGCTATTGAATGCCTTTGCTTGCTCAAAGTGCAATTTAGAGGAAAAATGTTCTTTATGTTCTCCATTAATAATCTGAACTTAGACAAACCTACTCAGTTCTTTAACAGCCCTAAACTGCCCATAGATATTAATTTATTTAGAAACACTTTTTCTGCTTGCTTATATCAGCATGTGTGACTGTGTATCTGCTATTTAATGAAAGCAGCCTGTGAAAAGCTTTTATCAGCATCATCTCTGAGACTATCCAGTGATCTTTCACCCTTCCTGAAACTTCCTCTTTCACAAAGAGTGCTTCAAGTATACAGAGGAAACAAAAATCAATTACTTCAAACAAACTAAGATTTCATATTTAAATTATGTCATATATTTCAGTGTCTCTAATATGAAAAATAAACTGAATTATGGAGTGTACGATAATTCATTTGGCCTTAAGACTGTGGATAATCTAAGTATGAGAAAGGCTGAAACAATATGATCAACAAATTGAGACTCTCCAATTCATGTGAACTTAAAATTCTGAAAGCTCAGGAAAATTAAAGAGCCTGGGGTTTTAATGCAGAATTTTCTTAACATATTTTGAAGCTTCCCTTGTGCCGGTCAAGGACTTCCTATTCCCATTTGCCTGCTTGCCTTTCTTTCCAGTATCCTGGTAAATAGTTCATTTCCTTTGTAGCAATATAGCTGTCACAGATTTTTCTCAAAATCAACACACTAAAAATAATTGAGAAACATTTAAAGAAAATTATTTCCTTTCATAGAAATACTAAGGAACTACTATTTTGAGAAAGCTCTTCAAGCTCTAATTTGGCCCTGAATTTAAATTCCTATTCAGAAGGGGAGGAAACCAACCTTTTTAAAAAGGTTAGCTCAGAGATTATCCTACCATGATTAAGAATTAATCTAGCTGAGTCATTGTTTTAAAAGACATAAACATCCCCCTTTCAGCCACTTGTTTTCTAGCTTTCCTTTCCCTGAAGACTAAAGTTGTTGAACACTGTTTCAATGTCTCAGAAAATGGAGTGGGCAGGAAATAACCTTGTCAATCATCGTATTCTACAACACAAAAATCTCCTGATGGGAAATTTTTCTGACATTTTCTCTGAAGTCCCCAATAAGGGAAACCTTTAATGTTTCTTGTTTAAGAAATCTCTTCTAGTACACAAGTGCTATTGCACTACAATAGTTTTTCTTTGTTTGTAAGAGGAATGTGAAGCAAGCAAGATTCTGGGCCACTCACTGATGCTTTTCAGGGTAGTGCACAGCATTAAGTTCCCCTAAAAACTGCTTATATCTATAAGTTAATGACATACCATTATCACACTGAGAGAACCCATGAGCACTGTTCATGTGTTTAAGATATGTGCGTATCTTTACTAAACCCTAACAGTCATGTGCGAGTTCTAACAGAGGCAAAAGTCAGACACCAGTATCTATTTACATGATTGGCTTTGAAAGTATGAAATATTCAATTTTTAAAATGGCATCTCAAAATTGCCAAATGCACAAACCCCCCACTTAAGTATTAAAAATAAACCACTTCTCGCTTAAGCTGTAAAGTTTCTGCTACTCAAAAGTATATCACTTCTTCTATTTTCTTTTTCAAATGTTATATTCGTTTCTAAACTCTAACCCTGAAGCCACTTCTACTAAATCAGTGTATTAGTAATTCTATTATAGTCTCTCACACACAGCCTTTGTGTGCGTGTATTGGTGAACACTATTCTGAAAAGAGTCCAGGGCTCTTCTAGGTCCACCTGCCTTCCATCCATCCCAGTCTCATCACCAGGCTACAGAAAGATGATCTAGATGTGCCCAGCCACATATTAAGCCATGTAGCCTGTTGTTAACACACTAACCCTTCTGGCATGCTCACGCGCGCAGTCTCCTGCATCTTTCAAAGAGTATTCTGAGGCAGCACCTGGAAGCCACGCTCGCAAATTAGTCTCCTGGATGGACAGCAAATGCCTCTTGAAAGCGGCCTCAGGGCATCCCTCAAAAGTGGGTCTAAAAAGAACCAATGTGACTTCTTGCAGTACTTACAGTTACCCCATGAGAAAACAGTGTTTGATTGAGGTCTATATGAAACTTTCCTCCTCTGCTAAAACATTTAAATTTTGTTTTCTCACCAAAGCAATTATAAGACCTGTGTTTAAATTCCTACCAACACATTATTGGAGGGGGGGAGGGTGAGGGGAGGATGGGGTGCTGTAAATGAAGATGGAAAAGTAGCTACAAACCTATTAATACATATTCATTAACTAACTTTCGCAGGGAAACTTCTCCCCAAGGTGATTCAAGATCTTGGGAGTTTAATGTCCCAGTTGAAAATACTTCCTCCATCTTCTCAATATTTAACTTGCACGACATTTATTTACATAATATACTTAATTACACAAATGTCCTTGGATTTACTATCTCAGACTCAAGGATATCTGAGGCTTTTCAGTACCTATCACACATTTTAAAGCAGAATAAATTCCATGCTACATACCAACTGAGCTGGACTAAGCTGACTTATTAATGCGGTCACATAGTTTACAGGGACAACTGAACGTATTATTAGCTGTATTGGTCTAATACATTCATAATTAATATCTGAAACCAGCTTGAACAGACTATTAGCTGTACTGGTCTAGTATGTTCATAGTTAATGACTGAAACCCGTTCTTTCCAAAGTTACAACTATTATGTGGGATCCCCTTTGTGACTAATTTTGTTCATACTAGGCACACAGATCATTTGAAGAACCATTGTATTATACTCCATTCAAAAATGCCCATAAGCAAAGCCACGCAAGATTTTTGTTTTCAAACCGTTTAAAACTCACACTTTTACATAACTTGTTTTTTCCATTTTACTCACGCTCCATTTTCAAATATTCTTAGAATAAAGCTCCGGGTGTTGTGCAGGGAACACAACCTGCCTATCCACAACAACAACAACAACAAAAAAGCCCCTGCAGTAGAACTTCGGAAAATTCATGATGTTTATCAGCAGCTGGTTTTCAAGCCGACTCATAATGGCTTTTTTTTTTTCCCCGGGAAAAAGCAATAAGCGCGCAGACACCAATCCCCTGACAGGCAGCCTTGCAAGCCTTGCAAACAACCGACCCCACCCCGGGCTCTAGGGCTTCGCCTCCCAAGTCGGTGCCGGGCAGCGCGGCCTTGCCCCGGCTGGGCCGCCCTCGGCGGGCAGCGCGGCCCGGCCCGGCCCGACCCAGGCAACGGCCCCCGTCCCCCTCCCCCGCCCGCCGGCACCTCGGGATCTTGTGTCGCTTATCGTGAAGGGTCAGCTATTTATATTTATAGTTCAGGGCTTTTTCTTTCCGAGTGGCATTTCGAGGCGCAGCCGCGGAGGGTTAGAGTCGGGGGGGGGGGGGGGGGGCCCTGGGCTCCCCACAGGGGCGCCTGCCGGCCCCCCCCCCGCCCGGGGGCGGGGGGGGGGGGGGGGGGGGGGG